>PVJX010004755.1:0-49305 GCA_004027295.1 Dolichotis patagonum
TTGAAATTTATGTCTTACATTGCTTTCTTGTGATCCACTTTGCTCTGTTTTGTTGTATTTAATTTTACCCTATTGATATAATTGCATGTATATTTGAGTGGGTAAGATGGATGACCATACTGTTGTTTTTGTCAGATCGTGGAGCAGAACTGTTAACAGTCTCACTGTTTGAATGTCTACTTTACATGCTTTAACTTTGGGGCTGGGGATTTAGTTCAGCGGCATAAGCACCTGCCTTGCAAGCAGGCAGTCGTGAGTTCAATCCCTGGTACCGATTAAAAAAAAAAAAAAAAAATTAAGAACTACATGCTTTAACTTTGTAATTTGAACAACTATTTCCAAGAAGTCAGTGTGTAATAAGTCAAGTAATAATTTCTTAGGTTTTATTGTTGTACTTTTCCTTTTTTCCTTGGAATACTGTATGGTTGCTACCCTTTATTCTGTTTTATTTTGTTTTGTTTTTTCCTCTTTAAATAAAATTATTTAAAAAAAAAAAAGAAATACACAGAACCAACACTAACAGAAAGTCATGATGAACTGTCTCCTATGACATGTCTTAAATAAAATAATACCAAAAAGTGTTTGTCTTTAAACATTACTAGCAAATGTTTAGCAAAAGCATATTGATCTCCCCTGAATTCCTAAAGTAAAATGATCTAAGGGTGCCTACAAATCAATGACATTCATCTATGAATGACAATAGACAACCAAAATAGGTATTTTCAGCAGGATCTGGTTTTTGTGGCTCCCCCTCCCCCCCACACACACACGCACACTGGTACCAGGGATCAAACTCACAACCACACACTTATGCCGATGAGCTAAATCCTCAGCCCCAGGGTCTGGTTTTCAACACAATGCACAGCTGCGCGAGCTGCATGAGGCTGTAGCTCAGTGGCAGAGAGCTTGCCTGGAATACAAAATGCCCTCGGTTCAGTTCTCAATGCAAAAACCAACCAACCCCACTAAATAGCCCCAACCAATGATAACCACCTTTGGTCTCTGCCCACTAACTGCGGCACTCTTCCCACTTGGCAAATACACTGCTTCTAATCCGTAGGGATTAAAGGAGTAACCGCCTTAAAGACTCCTTTAAACTGTGCAGGGAATCGGAGTTCTTCAGAGAAGCTTCAGGCTGTGGAGGTGGCGGGTGAGATCTCCAGTGCAGCTCACCGTGAGGAGGTTTCCCAGAAATGGAAGTATGTATTATAAAACAGTTTACAGAAGGCAGTAGGCTGAACTGTACCTCTACTTCTGTTATAATTCACTTGGCATCCTGATCTTCTTAGAAAACCAACAGTTTAAATTGATGTGTCCATAAATACGACTTTTCAACACAGGCTGAATGAGATAAACTTCTGGAAGACCTCTCCCTGGAACTCCGCACCAACAAGCAAATCTGTCAACCTCCAGAACAGACTTTCCAAGATTTAAATAGATTTAAACTCCACTACACCCTTGAATTGATCAGTTGTTTCTAAACAAAAATTAACTTTAAAATGGCAAAAAAAAAAAAAAAGTTGGTAATTCTGAAGCTGGTTGATGGCTGTAAGGAACTTCACTGTATTTCCCTTTTCTACTTCTGTAATTTTGAAAATTTTGGAAAAGTATTTAAATATTAAAAGTCTTTTATGGCACAGAACTCCTAACATCTAAATTTTACACCCACACATATTAAACATACATTCAACATATCTCAATTGTCCTACTGTGTGGTTCATACACAGTGCACAATGGAGGTATGACCTCTGCATATAGCTAATTGCATTTGCATTTGAAGACTAGCTGCATTTAATTAAATAAACAGCACTAAATCTTAGAAAACGTTGTCATCAAAAAGTGAAAAAATTACTCACTTTAATTTGAGCCATCTTCTAAAATCCCAATGGTTTTGCCCTTTATAATAAAACTTGACTGAATTTTTAAACACTTAATCTGCAATCTAATTTAAATGATTTTCATTTAAAATTTAATTTTAGAAGCACTCAATCCTCCTGATACTTTTTTCAATTAACAACGAAATGTGAAACTGACATGTTCAAAAATTAATTAGTGTTTAAAGAGTACAGGAGAAGTACACAGTACAGGAGAAACATTCCTTTCATAATGGAAAAGCGCTGGCACCCAACCAGCCGTAGCTGGAGGAAACCTTCACCTGCCTGAGGAGGTGCTAATACATGACCCTCCAGAGTCCTTCACGTTTTCTATCATGGCCAAATCACTTCTATTCTTTATTACAAAGCACAGATAGGTGATAAAAGTTTTACATGAGTGGACCCCACTGAAACAAGTCCAGGACAAACCGTGTTTCTCAGAGAAAGGCAGACCACTCAATGCGGCAGGAAACCTAAAGCACACTAAAATAATCAACCGAATCACCTGCGTAGTCAGAGTCCTCCTGGTTGCTAACCTATCTCAGCACTAAATGGTATGTTTGTATTTGCTAAGAAGGTGAACAATGGGTGTGTTCACTGAAGCTGGATTTATTACTTTCTGTCAAGGGGAGAAGACTCTGCAAGACAGGTCAAAGGATATTACCAAAAGAGAAACATGGACAAGTGTGTGATAACAACTGAATTCAACTTTTAAACTTACAGAGAAAACACAGTTTTATAAGTACATTTGCTTTAAGCCCACTCAACAATAGTAAGCAAATGAAGAAATCTCAGCACCCCGCCGTTACGTCAAGGAGACATACCGAAGCTGATGCTCTCTCAAGTTGGACAAGGCTTCCATGCCATGCAAATAGGAATATACGATTTCCAGGTCCTGTTTCAAAGAAAAGAACAAAAATTACTGACATTGTCAGGGGAAAAGTTTCTAAAGTAAATTACGAATTATATTGTGGATAGTTTTTTTTTTTAATATATGTTTTCTCAGACAGTAAAAATAAATATTGCAAGAAAAGCTGACTTCTACAAATTACAACCGCCTTTGGGATGAGCACGAACTTTTTGAGATAATAAATGGACAAAAAAATTTTTTAAATTACAGTCATAAAGCGGTAGCTAATATAAACTGAAATAATAAAATCAAAATTCATAATGTGAAGAAATAGAGTGCAGAGACAAATACCGTTCTTTTAAAACATAAATGAACAAACATGAAAATAAATGCTTCATGTTACTCTTTATCATGGTCTGCCACTTACATCAAAATAGCAAATGCTTTAATTCCAAAACACAGATATGTGCCAATACCATGATTAATCTAATTCTTTCTTAACAAAGTTAATGCATGTTACTTCATGACTACACTTAAAAGAATTCTGAGTATGAAATCAATTTTTTACCAAAATGAAACTTTATACATTTAGAAAGTTAAATTTAAAACTTTTCTCTTTAAAAAAGTTTTGTTTTTCTAGATCATACCAAAATACATGGAAAAAAGATTCAAAATTATTCATGAAAGTTGTTAGTAGGTAAAAATGCAAAGTCCTGTGCATATTCACGCATGACAAGCAATTAGTATCTAGCAAGGAATTAGTATTTTAAGACTCTAATACCTATGATTATACATTGTAATGAGAATTTAAATGAATATTTACTCCTCCCTCTAAATCTTAATCAAAATCTAAAAACAAAGATATTTTTAAATATTTGTAAAATAAATCTCCTGTATAGGTAAGCACTTTAAATGATAATTTACTTCTTATGTCCCATTCTGTTCTGTTTTGTTGTGTTTAATTTTACTCCCTTTTAAAATAAAAAAATAATTTACATGCCATAAAATGTGTTCTTTTAAAGTAAACAAGCTATTAGTCTCTTCTGTACAATCATTACCACTAATCTGACATTTTTACCACCCTGAAAACCACTCTCATTCTCCACTTATTCAGGTCTTCTTTCATGTTTTAAACACAGTTTTGTTCTTTTCAGCACATGAGTTGCACTTCCTGGGCTAAATTTAATTCTTTTAATGAAGAAAAAGTGTCTCCAGCCTTACAAAAACATTTAAGAACAGTGGCAACCCTATGGGCAACTAAATTTCAATACTAAGGGTGAGGATGACAATAATTCATGAAACTAGGTAAAGAACATTTTTTTAAGATTTAAACATTTTTTAAGATTTAAAATTTTTTTGATTTAAACTAAGATTTTTTAAGATTTTTTAAATTTATTTTTATTATAGTTTTTAAAATATTATGATATGTTAAAGAAAAGGCCTGACTTATGATTTTAAATCCCTCCTATATAAAATTCATCAGAATTAGAAATTAAAATGTCACTGGGAAGGTAACCTGTCAAACCCAGTGGGTCTTGCACTTCATTCACTTGTGATCTTTGTTATTTCTAGAAACTCTCAAAGATCATTTAAAGGCTAAAATGTAAAAGCAGGTGCTATGGATTCAGGGCAAGTGAGGAAGCCGAGACAAACCCCTTCCCTCCAGCATCCGGGTAACACTGGGTACCGTCCCCAAACGAGGAGGCCTCTTCCTCAAAAGCAATGAGTCGCAGTGCAGTCACAGTGTTTGCCCGCATTCGGGCAAAGGCAGTGAAAAGGGCGTAATTAATGAGTTTTCTTCAGTAAGTAAAAATGCTTCCTGATCAAAGCACAGTGTAGTGGCACAGGCCTGTAATACCAGCACTCTAAGGCTCAGACAGGAGATCACCTTCAGTCTGAGGCCAACCTGTACTACATATAGCAAGACCCTGTCTCAAACTGCCCCCAACACATGTAAATAAAAAAACCACCTTTCTGGATAATCCAAAAGTTCATATTTTAGTCTAAACATTAAACACTATAGGAGGTGTTTATATTCTGATTCTAATACTAAAATCTTACATTTTTTTCAATCAACTGTGAACCTGTTAAAAAAATCTACCCAAGGTTTACGCTGCTTTTATCAAGGCAAACAGATAAGTCTACCTACATTCATCAAGCAAACAAATTCACACTAACCAAAAACTATATATGGAAAAGCATTAGAAAGAAATCTAAAACATGTTAAGATCAATAATTTGGAAAACAATCCAAGAACAAAACAGCTTTAAAGTCTTAGAAGAGAATAGGCCTTAAAATAGAAAATTCTCTCCTACAAAACAAGTAAAATCAAAGAAAAAAGATCAGTCCCTCAATCAAATGGCAGTTTATTTATCTACTGTTTTGTAACACTACAGTTTCACAACTGTAAAAGGGCCATACACGGTGTGTGTGTCACAGTCCACAGTATCTGTGGACAGAACAACGGTACTAAAGTGTAACTTGTCTGAATACAGTCTGTCTGTGGATGGTAATTACCTCCTTTACATTATCATAGTTGTACTGGCACACAGCTGTAATCCCTGCACACTGGTAGGCTGAGGCAAGAAGATTCCAAATTCAAGCCCAGACTGGGCAATTTAGAGAGAGACTCTATCTCAAAATAAAACATAAGCTGGGGATGTAGCTCAATGTGATGGTATGTGAGAGGGGATGTAGCACACAGACACACAAACATGCATACATGCAGGCACAAAGACAATCATCTGTATCACTACAACTTGAGAAATGACAATGTGGGTCAGTTAATAAAATACAGAAAACAATGCAACATAATTCACTGACATAAGCAAAGTCATCAGGAAGTTGCTGCCAAGCCTGAACCATGAACTGTGAGAGTAAGGAGGGAGGAGCAGGCTGTTTTAAAAGCTGTGTAAGTAAAATGTGCCCCACACTCAATGGTGATTACCTGGGGAGCACCTTTAAACACATGGCGCTCAAAGCAAGCCATGACCAGACCGTGCTGCATAACTGATTCCTGCATCATGTATATGCACCTAGTGAGACTGTGAACTGCTGAATGAACTCGACCAGGAAGCCCAGTGTTTCTCCTACCACTTAGAAGCCATGCCAAAAACAACACATTCAAAGGTTCTACTGCGAGAAGGGCAGGCACTAGGAGAGCAGTCAACACAGTTCTTCTAAATGGAAGGCACCACCGTCAGGCTTGAGCCAGATACTTCACAGATCTTCTATCTAAATGTGAGCTTTCCTCGTCCTTAAACATGAGTGAGAAGTCAGTGTGAGGTGGCAGGGAACTAACCGCCTCACGGAGCCCTGGGAATGGGACCACCACTTGAGTGTAGGAACAGGGCAGGCAGAAGACGTTCTGCTCTGCAATGCTGAGGAAGGCAAGGAGTTGACTACAGAAGAGTAGAAGAATAAAACTGATGGAAGGAGGCATTTGCAAGCTTGTCGCCAATGAAGAGCCCAGTAGTTTACCAAGGATGAATTGCAAGGAAGGGAAACAGCACAGAGGCACAGGAGGAGGGAGGTGGGGAAAACTGGGAAAAGGCACGTGCTGCCCTTTCTGACTCCTGCACTGACACCTCCACACTCTCCTGGGGCACTCATCCTGGTCTAAAAACGGAGGAAGTATCTGAACACGGACGTGGGCGCCCGAAGCCTGGAGCCTTCTGTGGGAACGGTCTGTCAGCGTCTGCCTTCCCACAGCACAAGCTCCTTGGTGGTGCGAGACTTCCGGCAGAAGAGCAAAGAGGGCAGCGTGTGGAGGAGATCCAGGCATGCGAGGCCACCGGCGAGCACCCCACTGCGCCTTGCCCAGGAGCCAGCACAGCCCCTCCTGCCTGAAGTCCTCCTAATCTGCTAGCTGGCCTGGAACTGCCTCACCCAGCAAGGACGCCAAGCAGGTGAGTAAGGCCATGCAAGCGAGTCACTCCTCACACCCACCTGGGATTTGCGGGGGGGTGCGTTACGCAGCACCCACAGTGACACATAGGCAACACCCAGCCTCGGGACTGAAACCCTTTGGATTCTAATGTTTGCTTTCTCTACACAGAGGAGAGGTATACCCATAGGATTACATTTCAACAAATCTGATACACAAAACAAAATGCTAGATACCCAAGTCACCTGCAGTATTTCAACTTCCACTTTTCGTCAAGAAACCCTGGCAAGCAAACAGAAATTTCTAACCTTCCCAACTGTGCTTCCCAAGACAAATAAAATTCACACAACTATTACCATGTTAAGAGACTTTTAAAAATGCAAACTATTTTCCCCAAAAAGCTTCTCTAGGCTGAGCATAAACAGGAACATGTTGCTCTACCCAGGAAACAGCACTTTGTAGAACAATAAGCCTTTCCTTCTGCTCTCAGGACATCCTTTATTCAAAAATAGATGGTGTTTCAAAGCCATAAAACTACTGTAGCCCTATAAAGGCTAAAAAGCCAAACAAAATGAAGTTTTCCTAATTAAAATGAATCACTCCCACCCACCCGCTTCTACACCAAAGGTAAAGCAGGTTCAAAATCCACTTGGAGTGTGTTGAAGGGCGGGCCCAGCCCTGCAGGCACTGACCTCTGCTGGGCTCTAACCAGGACAGGCTACAGGACAGAGTCAGGGCCGCACACTGGCTCAGGACCTAATGGGACTGCTGGTAAACCTGCAATTCACTAAACACGAGCTCTTCATTTCATCTGCTTTCCAGCATCGAGATTGCTGCATGACTTCTGGGTGCAGGGAAGCACTGACGATGCCCACTTCTCACACAACGTGCCAGTGTCCTCCCAGCTTCCACAGCCTCTTTGGCACATTAAAAAACAATGGATCAGGGAACTGTGCAGTGGTCATGAGGAAAACACAGCTTCCCCTTAAAATGGGTGACATATAAGAAATGATTTAGACTACATTTGAAATAACTGGATTCCATTAGATTTGGAATCATTAAGGAAATGGAGGCAGAGACTGTGTGACGGTGCTACATGTCTACAGATTTAAACATAAGGAGGAAGTCAAAGGAGGGTCGTGCGTATGGTGACAGTGGTCACAGTCCAAGAGTTGTATCCTCCCTTGGGGAGTCATCAGAGACAAGCTTGCAAAGACAAAAATGTATAATTTTTCCTTCTGGGCAAAAGATCACTAGCAATGACTTCAAAAGCTATATACCACACATTAATGAGGGTTTTTAAAGAGCTAGGTTCTGGAAGGCTGCCTCACGGGGGAAGGGATAGAAGATGGGTACTGTACATTGTCGCTGTGTCTACTGACGTAACGGTTAGGTTTTAACATTTTATTTAGGAGATCTCAAATATAAACATGTACAAGAACTGTCCTCAGAAGGAGGGTGTACTGGGAAGAACTTGGGCTTCGCAGTCAGAGGGCAGAGTCAAAGCCGGTCCCCAGCACTCCCTACAGGCCTGTGTGTGACCCTCGGTGCACGAATGAGACCGTATCTGCAAAACAAGGAGCATCTGCAGCTGTGCTGTGTGGCTGTACCTACACACAGTTTCACACAACACGCAGCATGTATAACTCTGGGCGGATAAGAGCATTCATTGTCCATGATTCCCCCCAGTGCTAGGGAATGAGCCGCACTAGGCGTGCCAGGCATAGAACTAGCCCTAAATTCAGGTATCTACAAAAAGGTTTTTTAAAAAGTAACCACCACACAATTTACCACATCTGTTATTAATAAACCTCCCAACTAACACTGATTTGAAATCTCATATACTTAAGAATGAGGAACAAAGGAACAGGTATTTTTCAATTTCAAAACAGTCACTTAATTTTTCCTCCCCGAAAGACTGGCTAGAAACCAATGAAAGACTGGCAACGCTAGGAAACCACCTATCAGCATGGTCTTCTCTCACACAAGTTAAGCTTGCAGGGCTCAATGTTCCTCCAACTCTCCAGTGCTGGGGTGAAGCCCAGCAATGCAGCACCTGCATAGCAAGGAGATGTCTCTGATTTCAATCAGCACCCAGCACCAAAGCGACAGGAGACATCTTCAAGCAATGTCTGCAAGCTTTCTGTTAACTTGTATTTGAGCCACAAATTCTCTGCAGTTTAAAAACTCCTTAAAATGCTTTCATTTTGATCTTTTCAACACCTAAAATTATAAGAAATTTTCCACCAATTTTAAATTACACTGGAGTCACTGAAACCACCTCTGGAAGTCTTACATTAACATCATTCTTGGATTTTTTTTTTTTTAATCTGGGCATGATATTCCAAAACACATTGTTGTATATGTAATCTTCTAAAATACATCCATGCCACCACTTTCAGCAGTACACATTTTAAAAATGACCTCTAAGGGAAACCCGACGTACCAAGCTAATTCTCTAACACAGCAGATGGGTAATAGGTTGCCAGGAGGGTCCTCCTCCTGCACAGCCTTTTATGTTTTCCTTTTACAGTTTCAAACAAGCATCCCACAGAACCCTGTCCTGTCCAACACTGCATAACGAGTGTTTCCAGCAGGTTCACAAAGGTCACTGAAGGTCAGGCGGGAAAGACACTGCCCTGGGGAGCGCGGTGCTGCCTGCTCCTGCCCTGGATACAGGGCGCCTTCCCCAGCGCCCTTCTGAACACTCAGCCACCAGTTGCTCCCCAACAAAGCCAGGCCCCAAGAGTTTTTGGAAGCCTCTCCCCTGGTGACCAGCAAGCTCACTGCTCCCCCACTGGTGGAGAGCAGTTCCCAAGGCCCCACTCACCAGTGGCAGCCACTGCTTCCTCGCTCCTCTTCTGAGCTCCTACCGCCTCTGCCACTCGCTGCCCTGCTGTGTGCAGCCACCTGCCAGCTGGGCCTCCTCCATGTCCTCAGACAGGGAGCACCCTGGACAAAGTACACGGTCTTCTTTCCAGCCCTCTAGCATCTGGTCTCTGCTCAGCAGCGGGCTGTGGACTGCTGAGGGCAGAGACAGAGGGTGGCATCCCCGCAGTGGGGGCAGCATCCTCGCAGGCCGGCAGTGGGGGGGAGGGGGAGGCACAGCCTCAGGGGAATACTGGGGCACAGGCACAGCAGGAAAGGTGCTTCCAGATGAAAACACTGCGGGAACTGAGCCCGTTCTGAACACAGACACAAGGGGGCAGCGTGGGACAGCAGTCCTTCCCGGAAACCCGAACAGGCACACCTTCCCCACAGATTCGCGTCCTTGCAGAGGATCTGAGACTGCAGTTCCTTCTCCTTAAGTCTCTAGAGGAAAGAGGTGGATGGGGAGCAAGTTCATCAGCGCTCCCACTGAAACTGGCTATGGTCCTTGGCCCAGAAGCTTTTCCTCTAGACCAGCCTCCCCAGCCAAGCCTTTGGGTGTGTATGCATCCAGCCCTCGTCCCAATGGATGCATCGCCAGCTTTCCAAGACTTCACAAAGAAAAGCCATGGGATGGTGCAAGACTGTCAGTAAAACCCTTCAATAAATGCACTCCGGGTCTGTGACTTCAAATTCACACGACAAGCCCAGGAAGTACGCAAGGTGGCTGGGACACACCACACATGCACATGCGTGCACACACAGAAACACCAGGTGACCACAGTACGTCTTCTGTGAGACAGCGCCTGACACAGCTCTCTCCCTGCCCCCACCCCATGGGGACTGAAGCCCCCACCCTTTCCACTTTTCATTTTGAGGCAGGGTCTTACCAAGCCGTCCTGGCGGGGCTCAAACTTGCAGTCCTCTGGGGTTGCCAATGTGCAGGACCACACCCAGGTTTCACATCATTTTCAAATTAAAGTTGTGAATAATTCCTAAACTTGAGGCAATTATAAAACCACTACCTCTTTAACATGGAACCCGCAAAATGGACTCCCGAGAGCAGTAAGCAAATTATTTCATTTATGAAGATTACAATTTCCCATTAGAAACATCTATAATTTAGAGGCACCAAACACTCGTCTTATGAACAAAGAACAATGTTGGGTATTCAAACCAGCCAGCCAGCCTGGCTGCCCTTGGGAACAATGCTCCACATCACCAGGCCTCTGGCTCCCCATGTCCCGTTCTTAGGCAACAGGAAGCACAGCATGGAATGTGCCTTCATTTCAAGTGACCGCATGCTCTAACCTCTCGGACTGCACATTCGTTGTCAAGTCTTACTTGTTACACCAGCAAGTCACTGTACTAGTCTCCGGCTCCATCATTAGGCCCCAGCAATGAATGATGACTTTTTAAGTTAAGGCTTAGGCTTCTGATTAAGGACACCTCCAGAAAGGCAGAGCGGCTGGGTACACACAGGTAGGTACACACAGGCAGAGCACACACACGCTCCATTCCAACAATTCCTGACTAGCTTTACTTTCAATTTTTAAATACCAGCTGAAACCTGCCACCTTAACTCTTCTCTAACAAGCAACTTCAACTCTTCAGCTCAGTGTCGGCTCATCCACTGTGGGTAGCCTGCACAGGTCACGCAGTCACCTCAAACTCCCGGGGGGGTTGCAATGCTGACCCAGGCCCTGGGTGCAGTGCACAGTCTCAATGGCAACACGGCACAGGGCCTTGGGGACTCGGTCTCCCTGCCGCCTCCCTCTCAGGAGAAGGAAGCACTCTCTGAGCGGAAGGCTTTAAATATAGAAAACTTCACTGCTGCCATTTTTCTAGGACAAAAGACAAAAATAATTTGACATCTGTTTTCCCCATCTTGAACATTTTACCAAGGATCCAACCACCAATATTATTGCTTCTTCTCAAGCTTTCTATTTCTCAAGAGGACAGAACATTCCACATATGCAATTAAAACCTTCCTCCTCTATGGATCAGAAATAAGCCGGATGTTAAAAAAATACTAGGTTCTGTTCAGAACTGGTCTCTTTCAAACTTGCCACAGAGCCTGAGAAACAGGAAAAATGTAGCTTAACCACCCAACCAAATAAACATTTGGGAAGGACAGGGAGACAGAAGTGCATTACTGGATACTGGAGAAGAACTGGAGACTTTTTAAACATGCATTTTATATAGACATTTTATGTTTTTAACCAAATATTCCATTAGAAGGAATAGCAGACTAGTCACAACCCTCTCTTTCAAATCCTATTTTTGAACTCCTCCATGAAGCTAAAATCTAACATGTTTACCTACCCTCCTGGGAGCACTCTGCCTTCTGGCAGAGGGTGCAGAGGATACAGCAGGCTGTCAGGGAGGGACCGAGATGGCCCCCACACCATGGTACCTGACATGCCTGCACAGAACTGAAAATGCATGTGGTTTCAAAGCCAGAGTTACAAAGGCAAGTTGGGTTTTTCTATTGGCTACTGCATCCTAAAACCTTATGATCCACAGGAAGAAGGAAAAGAAGCTGTTAGGCCTTCACCTGGTGAAGGATGAATTTCAAAGAACACTAGGGCAGTGCTTCCAAATGCAAGTCCACAAGAAAATTTGCACTAGTTCATGGCAAAATGAGAAAATAAGACAGAGTGGTGAATTCCTTAATAAAACTCCTACATTCACTTTAAAGAGCTCTCCTTTAGTCACCATCCCAGCTGAGTATGGTGCCGCATGCCTATAACCCCAGCACTCGGGAGGCTGAGGCAAGAGGACTGCTGTCAATGTGAGGTCAGCCTGGGCTACATAGTGAGTTCAAAGCCAGACTGAACCACATAGTGATATTGTCTCAAACATTTTTTAAAAGAGATAGAAGAGGGGCAGATAATAAACTTTTTCTGTCCTTACTGTATCTGAAATTATACTGAACCTAGGTAGTTCATTATTTTGTATAGTATCTTAATTTTTCTAACTTGCAACTGCACGTTGGTATTCCAATTTTTCAAGGGCCACCATCTTGCTAGATGAAGTCGGAAACTTGCAACACTGGCACCTCTAATACCTACCTCGTGGCCTGCTGAGAAAGTGGGGTGACTTCAAGATTCTAGGATTATTTGCCTCTTACTTCCAGTTCTTATTCACTGTACCAAAATGCTCCAAAGAAAAGCCCTCAGGTAGGGGCATAGCTCAGGGGTAGAGCATTTGACTGCAGAAAAGCCCCCAGGTGTTCTGACCCTCCATCCAAAAGAATGAGAACTTTTTTAAAAGACATTTTAAAAACCTTTCAGACTTGAAACACCTAATAAAATGCTGAGCCTTGGAACTGAATGGAAAATTTCTAGAAAGTGTGGGGAGCTGTTCTGGGCCGGGCCAGCGCCAGAGTGAGTCTCACGGCGCCTGCTGCTCAGCCCCTGGGGCGCTGGGTCACCCCTGCGCGGGTCCCAGCCCGAGCACCAGTCAGCCAGGCCCTCACTTTCTGGGCTCCAAGGACACGACCCTAACAGACACTTTCTGAGCAGGCAGTAGCTACCATTACTATTCTCCAATCCTTAACAGGAGCTGAAGGAAACACACGGGGGAAGGTGCCCGCGGGTACAAGAGGCACCCACCCGAACATACAGGGGCTGCAGAGACTGCCTGCAGCAAACTCAAATCAGCATTTTAGGGTTTCATTTTTAGTTTATTAGATAATTTCTGGTTTTACATTAAAACACTCTGTTGCCACATTATACCAGAACAGAGAGTCTAGAAATAAATTCACACATTTACAGTCCATTGGTTCTCAATTGTCCCAAGAACATTTAATGGGGAAATGACCGTACCTTCAATAAATGGTGCTGGAAAAACTGGATATTCACATACAGAAAAATGAAATTAGTCCCTTAACTTAACCATATACAAAAACCAACTCAAAGTAAGTAACACGTAAAGTCAAACCTGAAACTGGGAAACTAGTGAAAGAAAACACACTAGAAAAGCTAGTGATTACCTAACAAAAATGTCAACTCCTATTTAGTCCAAATTTTCAGTAGTGATTGGGATGCTAGAAAATCTAAAACTTGCTCAAATTTTATTCCTTCCCTTCACTCACAGCTTGCTGGTATATTAACGGCACTAGACACAGGCTTGCTCAGCTCAAAGCAGTCTGCGGGATATGGGGATGAGAAGCACAGAAACTTAGTGTGTTGGGAAAGATAAAGACCCTTGCCATAACTACGGCACAAGACAAATGCAATTATGAATCATGGCATAAGAAGTGTTCTTAGCCCAACTCAACAACTGTTTCCTGCCACTCTGCCCACATTGGCAGCTGACATCAAAACGTCTATACTCTTTGCTTCCAGCCTTGATCCTCAAGCTGTCTACCAAGCAAACCACTCGACAAAAAGTCCCTAAGTATCTATAACATCTCATTCTTTCACTGAGACGCCATTACGGAGCACCTGCCCTAACTACAGAAACTTGATAGATACTCCCTATTAGCTTCGTGTCATTAGAGAAGCAGTGTCTTTTCCAAACTGTATTTTAGTGAGTTATTTCAATTCATTACAGCGCAATAGTAACACAATATAATAGTGACTTTTATCAAGAACTACTAATACTTCTACATGCCTCTGGACATGAAATCCAACTCAGAACCAGCGTAGCCAGGCCTTCCACTCACCTGTCCCCAGGCTGCTCCCAAGCCGACTGCCACCGTGCAACAGGGCAGAGGCAGAGGACAGGCAACCTCTCTGTTCACTGGTCACCCACAGAAACACGGTAGCTACCGAACGCATGCAGAAGGTGGGTGGGCTTCAGGAATACCTGTAAGAACATCTCTTTGCTTTCTCTCTTTAAAATCATTTTATTTTGAAACAGGGTGTGCAGCTACAGGTGTGTGCCTCCGTGCCCAGCTACAAGCACATTCTTTTGAATATTATCATTAGCAGTATTCATTCTCCTTTCTTGGAAGATTTAGTTTTTGAAAACATCCAACACTCACCCAGAACTAGGCTTAGTGAAGGAGTTGGCTATTTAAGCTCAATTGAAGCTCAACATCAACATAGTACAATGAGGTAAGGAGGTAATTTCCTGTGGAATTCACTAAGCAACTCTGATGTTAACCCCCAGATATGTTCTAAAAATTCTGGGGTGAATGAAAAATTTGACAGAATGAAAAATTTCAAGGATTATTCACAAACCACATCCTTCAAGTTTCACTGCATTAAAGCTACTCATTTTTAGAAAAATATTAGCAAAGTAAAATCTAATCATCAATATTATAGGACAAGTTCTACCGAATTACACAACTTGTGTTTGTGTGTCATTTAACATCTGCTTAACCCTAACACGCAGGGCAGATAAATCACCACCTGCTCTATTTCTCCTCCTCCTAGAAGCAGGCCGGCTGACTGGATATTTGGTTGGCTATTTTTCATGAAAGGAAATAGCACACACAGTAAAACGACCCATGTGCGCCCTTTACAAACACTGTTTTACCATACCAAGTACATCGGCACCTTCTAAGTAACAGATTCAGTGCAAAAGCCCGAAATGAAGATTGAAAGTCTGACAGAGCAATTCATTCCTCCCTCACTCCTCCCCTCAAAATATCCATGTTGATTCTGCATTCACTATTAGTATACAGAATAAAACTTAAATTTTTGAAAGCTTAAAAAAACCCACAGTCTTCTCTTCATCACTTTTTCCCTATGTCTTTTCTGAAAATCCCACGTCATTGAAGCATGCAGAGAACTACACATGAACAGTCAATGGTAACACACACCCAGCTCTGTAACCTGCCAACACAGCTCTATCACTTCCAGCTCTTGCAGATGCACTAGTTCCCCTCCTCCTTACCCCCAAATCACCTACAGCCACAGTCCTGCTTCTCCGTCGTCACTGTGGGAGGATAGCCACATGTGTCTCCTGACCATTTTCTCAACTGTCCAGTTACTTACGCAGCCTTTGGGCATCTGATCCATACCCCTAAAATGAGTAAAACTCCCTTCTTCAAGATAACCAACGATCCCTTTAAAACAAAAGAACTACCTTCCCTTTTTCCCCTGCGTTAGAGTCCAAGACTGTACTAGCATATAAAACAGCAAAAGTCCCTGTCCTTGTTAAAAAATGTTAGAAGCATGGCGTGTAGACCGGGCCCAGCATGCAAGCTCACGAGGCCTGGCGACCCACGAGGAAAGGTGGCTGGCCAGTAACAAGCAGGAAGCAGCACAAGAAGCCTCAGGTGGGTGGCTGGGTTCGGCCAGTTCCGCCCCGGGGGCCCTGGGCCTCCTCGCTGACCTCCCCAGGGTTGGCCTGACCGCCCTTCTTCAGATGGACCCTCCCCGTTAGAGCCTGGGTCTGTGCTCAGTGAGATCTCTACCCATCATGCCTACACTTTGACTCTTCTTACAAACCATCATGGTTGCCAGCTAACATATAACCATTTAAAGCTGCAGAGGTATAGCTGTAAATGCTAAAACCCACACCAATTTCCTCCAAAGAACTAGCCTTGCATGCTCTTCAGATTTCTCTCCTGCCGCTGCCAACAGCACTGGGGAGGCTGCATGTCACCGCTCTTCCAATACAACTTCTTGGAAGTTCTCTTCAACCTGTCACACCCTGCTTTCAAGGGCATGGACAGTTTCTTCACAATCTCCTCTCTCATCACATAAAACTAAACAACGGAACAGGACAGTTTCCTGCCCTGCTGAAATACACACATGGGTCACCGAATTTCAAACGCTACCCAAGCATTCACTGCCTCCCCACCTGCGCCGAGGCCAGTTCCAGCTGTCCCCAAGCCACTCAGCTCTCGGCCTCCCAGCACGCCAGGGAAACAGCTCTATGTGCATCCTGCCCTCTGTCCTAACGCAGCCTGAGAAGTCCTCAGACTGGCCACACTGCCAGGCTCCCCTTCCTCCAATCCCACAACATGTAAGTGCACATCATTCATAAGGGAGCGCCTCACAGTCCAAGTTTTGTTGGGATTTTTCTATGTATGTATGAAATACCCATGGAAACAACATGATATAGACAAACAGTCTGCTCCCAGAAAAGGGCTATGGTAGATTCACTGCCAGTCATCTTGGAATGCCCAGCTGAACTGACTCAGCATGGCCCTGGGTGTGGAAGGCCCTCTTGAGGACTGTTGCCCCCAGCATAAAGAGAGAACTGGAGGGACTCGGTGCTACTGTTTCTCCTGGAGAAGCTTGTCACACTGGCTTTCCTGCTATGAACTCAGCTGTTCTCATCATCAGAGAGCTTGGAACCTCACTGTCGCTGAGGGGGCTGTGGTTCTCTTCAGGGGAGCTCTGGTCTTTGAGTGTCACTTCCTGGCTCCAGTGCAGACCCTTCAGCCTGCTGGTACAGACCCTTCATC
This sequence comes from Dolichotis patagonum, assembly GCA_004027295.1. Classification (NCBI taxonomy): domain Eukaryota; kingdom Metazoa; phylum Chordata; class Mammalia; order Rodentia; family Caviidae; genus Dolichotis; species Dolichotis patagonum. The sequence goes on from PVJX010004755.1 coordinate 16,851, forward strand.
CCACTGGTGCAGACTTTCTGGCTTCCACTGCTGACCTCTGGGCCTTCCCAGGGCAGGTCCTTGATACAGACTTGCATGAGACATTGCCATGGGCTCTAGCCCTCCAGCTGGAATCATGGAGGACATCGGGGCTCTAGGTCCTCAGCCAGACTCCTGCAGGACACTGCCGTGGGATCCAGGCCTTCAGCTGGATTCTTTGGGTCTCTAGTGCATGGACAGATGCATACTCTTCTGCATGTGACTTTTTGGGTCAATATTATAAAACAATCCTATAAATTATGTGATTTGCATTAAATATTTTCCCTCATAAACCCTGACTATAGCAGGGACCCTAATCGGTACTTCCCTGGCCCCTGGGAAATGTCTGGAACTGCTAAGTTCCGACATTGGAGTGGCAGAAAGCTCTTTAGCAAACAGCTAACTCCTGTAGTCTGACTGATGCTGGGCCCCGCAAGGTGGACAGTGAGAAGGAGACTGAGATCTCATGGCAAAGGTGACACAGACACATGTGCGATCAAGACACCACCCCCTACCGGGCAGCAAGGGCCCCTCCAGGCCCACAGCCAGCACCTCTCAGTACCATGTTCAGTCTGATTCATGCCTCTGCCCCGTCCTCACGAAATAAAAGTACCTGTTTCTACACTCACTCTGATATAAATTCCACACTGATAACCTAACTTCAAACACCTTTAAGCTGCAGGTATGGTAGAACATGCCCGTTATCCCTACATTGGGGAGGCTGACGCAGGAGGGTAAAGGTTCAAGGTCAGTCCAGACCACCCAGCAAATTCAATAGTGGCCTGGACTACGTAGACAGACCCTATTTCAAAAAGTAAATAAACAAATAAGACAAACAAGAAAGACCTGTATCCCTATAAACACGTACAAGTGATTGTATCTGTCAATTTGATGTTTTTAAAAAACAAATCCTCCAGGCAGAGACAGGACACATTTAATTCTATTTATGTATGTACACAGATGCTATGCAGTCACCACCCAACATATCTATCTGTGTTTTCTTCTAAGTTACAAAGGTGCTAGCATAAAGTAACAGAAAAAAGTAGAGCTATGCACCACTGGCCCGTTTTCATGTTATACTTGATGTGTCATTATTTTAAAAAGGACCCATGTATAATGAGTCATTTAATTAATATCAAAATGTAATGCCTTGAGAACCAATAATATTCAATAAAACAGCTGGAAATCTAATATCAGACACCTGGTTTTATTCAACTGATGTCATACTAAATAAACGTATCCCAAAGGCCTTTTCCTCTCCTTAAAAAAAGAAAAAAAATCCTTCAAAAAACAGAGAAGGCTTTTTGTGTAAGATTAAGTTTCCTGAATATATTCCAGTACTAAAGATTGTCAAGATGAATAAAGTATTGGAGTTTTTTTTTGTTTGTGTCCCTGTTGTTAGAATTTTATTTTTCTTTGAATAATACAAAAATTGCAAACGGCACCAAATCACAAAATACACTGGATATGCACTACTTTTATGATCTTTGCATTCAGTTTATTGTTTTCACAGAGCTCGTGTCTTGATGCTTGGTAATGCATCAAACCCACTGTTCCAAGTACTTATTGAAGCCATTTTCCTGTATGACATCACTTAAATTACATGAAAGATAACTACAAACTATATGCTAGGCACTGTGCTGGATATTCTACATCTCTTACCCTAATTTCCACAACAATCCCACATGTAGATAATTGATATCTAACAACCAAGAGGAAGGGTATCAAGGCAGTTTCTAAACTGCCAAAAACACACACTCAAGCACACATTCCAACTCCATAATAAACAAGGTTGCTACTGTAGATTTAACTGCTACAGTGGGACTTCCAAATCTCAAGTAGAGCAATTAGTCCTGATTTATTTCATCTGATTTTATTTATTTTTGTACCGGGGATCGAACTCACAACCTTGCGCTTGCCAGGCAGGCACTGAGGTCGCTCGCTAACTAAATCCCTGGTTTATCTGAGTATCTTTCAACACTCACTTCTGCAAGACGACTAACATTAAGGTCATGCTTAGCAGCAGTTCAGAATAAAAACGAATTCAATCGTAACACTTTTTTATAAAAAGTTTTGTCATTTATAAACTAGTAAATACTTAGGAGAAAAACCAACTTAGCACTAACTACACTAAACGCAGCTCAGTCTTCAGAACCCTGCATTCTAAGTCCGACTCTCACCTCACGGTGTCCAGACTCAGGCCAGGCCTGCACCACTGTCCACCTCTGCTGCTCCTCAGAGCCTCTCAACTTCCCAAAGCACTTTCCTGGAGTCTTCCAAAACTGCACAGCCTTCGCACAGACTGAGCCCACAAGGAACACGTGCGAAGCCAATAATCAAACTTTCTTGTAAAGTACTGGAAAAGGTAACCTTGAATCCTTAAGCCTACCAAATTACTTACACAGAGTAACTGAACATCAAACATCCTCGGTATATCTTATTCCACTGAGCTAAGTTAATGCATGGTTTTTACACAGAATGAACATTTTTAATCAAATCTTTTGTTTCTACAAAGTCCAAATTATTTTCTGCATTAAATATTTTTAATGGGTTTATGTTTCAAATGCCATCTTGTATAGTCCATGAGCTTTCACAATGTTTCCATTATTCTATCAACAGAACCACTATTAACCAACCAATATTACTTGCCAAAATTCCACAAATAAATTCATCTAATTATCTAAACAATCTGTTTATTCAACACTTGGAGTTTACACCTCACAATAAAATACTGACTCTGTGATTATGTCTCATGTAAAGAACAGAAAGTTACTCCAAGAAAACTTCTATCACGAGGGCCACAATTATATAAATCTGTCAACTAGGTAAAATGAGAATATACCATAAGGCTGGAGTAGGAATAACCATTCTCATGTTCATAAAATAACTAAACATACATATACTCCAGAAATCCCATCTTTTAGCAGGGATAAATACCCAGTAGCTATCTTTTCTGGAACTGCATGACACAAAATCAAAACAAAGAAAAAGCAACACTCCTTACGCAGCCCAGCGTGAAGTACTAGGAATGATTGTGTTTGGAACAGGCATTTCGGAGTAAGAGAAAAGAAGATTCTAGATTATGTTCCACTGCCTAAATTCCTCCTATTCTGGCACTACTTGGTAGAGAAAAAGTGTTATAAGAAATAACAGAGACCGAAGCGTGCATTCTTACTCCACTCTGCAGGGGCAAGGACGGGAGGGGAGGCGAGGTGAGGCCACGTGCCTGCTCCCATGGTGCCCGGCTACCCAGCCTAGGGACCACGCATCTGGGAACGGTGCCTACGCCAGTGCCAACCCACAGGACAGCATTGAGATCTTCTAAGAACACCAGAGAACCTGCAGGCCGTCCCCGTACCAGGGTCTGCACAGGGCCACAACCCCAACCCTTCCACAATGTTTTAAACTCTGAAACACAGTGTCATTAAGGCACTAAGTTCCCCAGGCTCTGCCCAAACTTGCAGTCCTCCTGCTTCAGCCTTCGCGAGTGCTGGAATTACAGGGGTATGCCACTGCACTGACTTTTTATGTTTGTTTAGTCTTGGTCTTTTGGTTGTGCTGGGGACTGAATACGAAGCTGCATACACACTAGGCAAACTTTTTAACGCTAAACTACAGCCCCCCCCAACCACTTTTATCTTTGAAATAAGGTCTCACTAAATTGCTGAGGCTGGCCTCAAACTTGCAACTCTCCTGCCTCAGTCTCTCAAATCACTGGAACCGCAGTTATGTGCACTTGGCAACAAACCAGTCAGGTAGAAAGATGTAAGAGCATGTATGTGTCCCTCCCACGGAAAACAACCTCCTGATGACAAGTATACGAGTTATCACAGCGAGTTCTCAATGTAAAGACTCCCAGGTTTTTAGTAAACATTTGCTAGGGATGCCTTATAAATCAGAGCAGCATGTAAAGGTTTGTATGCTTTGTTCTCAATATTTTTCTCTCTAGAGTTTTATAATGTATGCTCAAAAAGATTTTAAAAGCTTAGACTATATCTAGGAGATCATCAAAATTACCAGAGCTTTAAAAAAAAGCCTAAACCCTATCAAAAGCAACCATTAGATTCTGGGAAGGTATCACCATTCCTGATGTATTTATCAAACCTAACCACACCATAGGTCCAAATATACATGAAGATGAGCAATTACTTATGGCTACGAATAACAAATATCACATCTGCCATCACAATCTAAATGATTTCTCCAAAGAACAGTTTCACAGAAAGCAAAAGTAAGCAATGCTTGTCTACACATCCCCACATTGGGAAAAGCTAAACCGCGAGCTGCATCCAAAGTCGAACCCTACGTCTCCTGGGGCCTCTGTGAGCAGCATTGTTGTGGTAAAGCTGAAGGGGTCTTTCTTCACATCTCCCACAAACGTACATGAAGCAAACATCTCTAGCCATCGGCCCCAAACCCCAAAGAAGATCCTTGTGTTATGACTGAAATTTTAAAAATCAGGAAGAGATGGGTTTTAGGCTTGGTTCTAGCATTTAACTAGCCATTTGGCCTTGGCCAAGTAACAGAAACCTTCTTATCCATAAAACGAGGTAAAACAGTCACTAAGTGTAGGTCAGAATAAGACAACACACGAAGTATAAAGCACAGTGCCTACATTTCCCGAATTAGCTACTGCTAATGTCATACAAAAGTACAACTACCAGTTACTAAAAGGGGAGACTCAATAGGTAAACAATACATTCCTTTAAAAAGATTTTAAAATGAGAAGACAAATGTCTACTGTATACCACATACTTTCTCAAAGCCTTTGTACAACTAGACTATTAATGTAACACTGACCAAAATCAGTCTCTTGAGGAAATAATCGCGTTAGACTAAAAGCCAGCATAAGTGTGTAGTTCACGGATTCAGCATTGCAATTCACACCTAGACCTCAGGGTTAGACCTCCTGTTAGAGATGAATGAAAACATGGTGGAGGGACATGGACAGGACCTGTGTCCTAATGTACACTTTCCCACAGGGCTGTTCGGGCTCCTCTGAGCAGAGAAAAAGGATGCAGCTGCTTCCACCTAGAAAAGGGAGCTGCCACACGAGCTGAGAACACTATTGTTTGCTCATATTTGTAATTAACAGTTGCAGAATTTTTAGATTCTGCTAATTAAAGAAAACAAAAAATTGGTAAAGCCATATGAAAGTGCCTAAGAGGTAAAATGAACACAAAGTGATACAAATGTGGTTTCACTATGACACAACCAACACACATATCCTTTTGAAGTAATAGACCACTGTAATTTCAAAGACTACAAGACAGAATGACACTGAATTTAATCTGCTATACTATTTACATTTAATCTGCCAAGATATCTACATAAATTACATGAGTAAACTTTCTGTGGTCAAAACTGATTCAGAAGTACCATTTAAAACTAAGTACCTCTTTCAACAATGAAAACATTACTGTGTGCAGTTTTCTTGGCACTACCTACAGGTTGACCCCCTTAGAGGCACTGAAATCAAAAGAAAAGAATTTCTCACAAAGTCAGGCAACACATTTCCCCAGGAGAATAACAGTAATGCCTGGTCATATCTTCCATACTGTGTAAGCTGAGTGTGTTTGCCTACAAACCAGAAGAGGCACAGGTAAACACACAGAGGTGCAAGATCCAGGAAAAAGCTGAGGAGGCTGCTATGAAGGGCACTGCACATGACTGAGATGCAGAAAGTCACAACCAAGAGGAAGCGGGCTGCTGCCAGCCCCCTGAAATCCTGACTCTTCACTGCCCCTGTGAGAGCAGCTCAGTTCCTCAGCTTGAATTTCACCAGGTGTAACAGGAAGTACTCACACTGCACACAACCCCCTTGAGACCCATGAGAGAAGGTATACAAGGCCTGTGACACCGGCCACTGCACAGCCACTGCTGTCCTTTCACACTGAAGAAGGGCAGCACTCACACTCCAAAAAAGCCAAACGAAACTGTACTTGAGTAAGATCTTCCAGCAAAATGGTGTCAATTTCTCATTGCTTCAAGTTCCAGAATCCGATTTAGGAAATACTGCTAGTACAACTTTGTTCTTCTATCAGTAAGAGGCAACTGGTATCTCACAAGCTGAGTAAACTAAAAAAGACTCATGGTCTGGGAGTACCGCTCAGAGACAGAAGCTTGCCTATCAGGTGTACGGCCCAGGGCTTAATACCCCCTTGCCAAAACAAACTCAGACTTGGGTGCTTTCTCCAAAACAAAACAAAATGAACACGCTTTTTGGGGGACGGGACACTGTGGTCCTGGAGAACAAACCCAGGGACCCACAGAGCAGCACCTCACTCAGCTTCTCAGGAAGCTTCAGCGCTGCCCCTGAACGCACGACCACGGCCAGTCTGAAGTTCTACGTTGCCGTTTTTTGCACTGCAGTTACTGGCAATCACTACTTCTCTTCCCCCCACAAGAAAAGAGAAAATTTGCACAAAATGTTCAGCAGGGAACTTGTAAATGGCAGATGTCAGCTACCTGAAGAGAGACTTGGGTAGGAAACTATGAAATGACCTCTGATAACTTTAAATGCTCTCAACAAAGATGATTTAGATACAGCCCCAGAGAGATGAAAGGTTAAAGGTAACTTGAAGTCCCTACAGATCCAAGACACAAAGAGAGAACTAAAGGGAAAGACCACACCTGTCTTTACTTTTTGCTCCAATACAACCTTTATCTCTATGTATACCTACATAGGAATGTCTTCTCACATAAGGAAAATACGGAAAGACAAAGGACCACTGACCTGCCATTCCTGAAACTACTGCTGGGCAGGGGTTGAAGCTGGAGGAAAATAAGGCATTTTCTCCCCTCCCTTTTGACAACATACAATGCAAATACACTCAAAATTAAAAATCATTAAATGACCATATTCTTTAAAGAGGTAACATTTTTAAGTGTTTCATACAGCTCCAAAATGCCAGATAGAACAAGTCTTTTAAACAACCTCACTGGGGAACTGAACTCCTAGAAGTCCACCGGAAAGGCTTGGCCACAGGTGTGGAGCACGGCAGTTTCTGCAGCTGCCTTGCCTGGGACCCACCTGGGTCCACACCCCTCCCCCCCACAGCCCCAGGCAACCTGCCCTCTGCTGCCTCATCACAAGCGCAGAAGGAAGAGGGCAGGAGCCCTTCACCAGCACGAGGGACCATCACCAGAGCAGGGCGCCCCTTCCTTAGACAAGGGGAGCCTGACAGCACAGTTACGCAGGCTCCTTGCTAAAGGAGAGAAAGGCAGTACTTCCTGCCGAGAACATGGTGGAAGATTCAAAGCTGTCTGCTCATAAGTTTTCCTTCCATCCTGAAGAACAGAACCAGTGAAGAACTGCTTTTCACAGAAGTAGATTACAGACACCCAAGTGCAACAGATCTTGTGGTCTTCAAAAAGACAGTCACCATGGCTACCAGATACAGTCAAATCAAAGGCATTCCTTTAAAACCCTAGTGGTCACTTTAAAAAGTCCTAAATCCACGATTCTCACACCAGACAGTAAAGAATGCAAACAGCACATTACCTAGGGTCACCCACAATGCCAATGTGAACAGCAGTGCCCTGCTCTCCCCTTGCTCAATGACAACCCGCTTACTTGGCTTTTTTCTGACTGACACTGGACAGCGCACCTTCTGGCCAGCTGTCCCTTACTGCAGTCTCTTTCACACTCACTCAGCAGAGAGCTGAGCCTCATGGTTAATCGTATCTGCATAGGCTTACCGGTATTTAAAGCCTCCAAACAATCTCTGAAGAAAGTACCAGTGGGTGATAACCCTTTTTCCCCTTGACTGGGCAGTGCAGACATCCTGACTGGCAACTATAAACAGTCAGTGAACCAAGCTGCATGCCAAGTCAAAGAGGGTTCCTGAACAATGCAAATTCCTGGGGCTCCCAGCCACCCAGCTAACCCAAGCCATTAATTCTATCTGCTCACCAGTCTCCTTCTCAAGTAATTCTCAGTCTGACACAGATGTAGGGATCCCTGGATTCCTACGTGTGCAACTGCACTGCTTGCCAAAGTACAGCATTTCATTGTGCTTGCTAATAGGACGTTAGATGACACTGCACTATCAAGGTTTTTATTTTTCAGGTAAGATATTAAAACCATGCTATTTTTTGTTACAATAAGTCAGTTTTACAGCTATCGCAAAGCAACATAGTTATCCAAGCATGCAACAAGCCAGCTAAAGGGATCAAGTTAACAGACGGCATGATAATGATTACAGAAGCTCTGAGAGCTGAGTTCTGGGGGAAATGTATATAAATATTTGTTATTTATTTTAAGAAAATAGATAACTGGAACATGGAGCTTACTGGTAAATTGCCTGACTTGGAAAGTTGAAAGCTTACATTTGAATCTCAGTTCTCTTATGAAGAACTTCTGTGAGCCTTGTTTATAAGAAGTGACGTCTTGGTTACTTTTCTCGCGTTGCTGGGACAAAATACCCAACACCCAAAATGAAAGGAAAAGTTTATTTAGCTCACAGTTTGTGGGGTTTCAGTCCATAATCAGCTGGCTCCAAGGCAGGGTGGCCTGGCACAGGGGCAGCAGTTCAAGGCAGCAGCCAGCAAAAGCGCCAGGGCAAAGCTGGGAGGAGTGCACGGCATATTCTCCCTGCTTATATTGTGCACAGGCCACCCCTACCGCCAGGGAGGGTGTAGCGCTCACAAAACCTGGTGCCCTCCTCTTGCACAGGCTGAGGATGTTTACAAAGTGCGAACCCTGGCCCCCTGCTGAGTCTCTCAGTTAAACTTCTAAACTGCTCAAGCTGACACATGGTATCAACCTTAACAACTGGTAATCACGATTTCATGGTTTTATCATTAGGACAAATGGGTGTAGCACTAAGTAACAGATCTGAGCATTTACCTTGTATTAGACACGATTCTCCACTATAATTATTTTTATCATACATTTACATCAGGAATGTTCTGGTTTTGTATATAATTTCTCTTAGTTCTACCCAACTCTTCCCAAGTGTCTAAGCTAAAATGACGCCATCATCCAAATTCAGGAAATGGACTCAACACCATCAAACTCAGAATCCAAATTCAATTGACAGATTCATTAGCACAAATTCATAAAAGCCATCTATTTGAAAAGAATTCTTCTCAATTTTTGCAACACTCTTATGAGGCAGCTTCTTTCACTGCTCGGTTTGCAGATACACACAGATCTACAGCCGAAGACTGCATAGCTTGTACAGTACAGAGATGTCCAACTTCTCCTGTTTCCTTCTGGTCGCTGCAGTACAAGGGCTGGAACCCAGACCTTTGCACTGAGCCACATGCCCAGCCCTTCCTTTGTTTTTTATTCTGAAACAGGGTCTCCTTAATCACCGTGATAAACTACATCTTCCAGCGTTAAATAGCCAAAACAAGTGTTAGTCCTTTCCTCTCAACCTCTGTTAATTCTCTTCACTAGGTAGGAAACACACTTCAGGCTTCCAGTAAGGTCTCACACACACTGCTCCCCCACATGAATGGAACTGTCCCAGCAACCACTCGCTTGCCCCATGAGGTCGTTCAACAGTACCCCGGTATGCACATCCTGCCGAGCACTTTTTTAATCCTATGGAAGCCCGGTATTTAGGGTTATAGTTCTTTCTGCTCCTGTTACCTACCCTTTACTGCTAACAATTATAATTTATATTTATTTATAATACAATCACCATTTGAACTAGGGACTTAAACTGGACTATTCTAATGACTTTACCTAAAGAGAAAACGTGATAATCCAAGAGCAATCCAACCAGCCACCTGTCCTCGAGCTCTGATAGGGACAGGACAGCAGCTCGGGGACCGGGAACACGGCACAGTGGCAGGGCCCAGCCCCAGATTCACCCTCCACGCAACAGAAAACACAGCAGCAGATCACAAATGACCCAGGCAGTAACAGCTGCCTTTTACCTTAGAATCTTGGCAGAGTTAGGTGAAGCTAGGAAAGAGAATTTATAGACAAGAAAAAAGCTCAACTTGATACAACTTGTTGACTGCATAAGAAACGTGAATCCTTCCTTGTGTTTTAATTTAAGGCACTTTTCTGAGGGTTTCAGAGCAAGAGAACACAAAGCAGCTTACAGCACACTTAAATTTTGTACCAATATACATGACAAACGAAATAAGCAGTTTTGCAAGGTCACATATGCTTTACTTTAAAAATGAATCATGGCCAGGGATATAGGTCAGTGGGACAACATCTGCCTGGCAAGCACAAGGTCCTGAGTTTGATTCCCAGGACCCAAAATAATAACAGTAATAATAATAATAATCCAGTAGGACTAAGGCAAAGCAACTGCCTAACATGCATAAGGCTGTGTTTTTAATTCCCAGCACCACCAGGAAAAAAAAAAAGAGTTCACCTTGAAGCAAGCATAAGGAGACACACGCTAATTAACTATGCCAAGCTCTGCCAGGCGATATGGCACTGCTGTTTCCTGCCTTGAGAACAAACCAAGACACACTACCAACTGTCACGCCCCCTGTAATACTGCCCAAACTAATTCCAGGAAATTCTCCAAATCCAAACAGTGAATCGATTCAGAGAGGTGACAACAGAATAATGCCTAATAATGGCTCACCAGAAAAACATAACATCATTTATGTTCTCTACCTGGAAACATCTTACAAAGAAGCACACTATCTCCTTCATATATATATATATAATTCATATATATAATATATTAAATAAATATATCAAATATATTTAAAATATAGTAAATAAATCTATATATTCCTTTATAATGAAGAAAATTATTACTTTAAATAACTTCTAGAATCAAATCCTGAGCACCTGAAAGATCACTGGTTCCCTCTGTCCCCAGTCTCCAAACATGCCTAAGACTGCCTGAGCAAGAGATCTCCAAACCCTAAAATCTCGAGTTAGTCGCTGGCCCTGCCTGCTAGCTCTCTTCAGAATCGATGGTACAAGTCACCAATGATCCTGAAACCCCCAAATGGCCACTGCTAACCACTAGTTTTTTCTTAGGAGTTTAAGACAGTCACCAGTTTCTGAGGCAATCTACAGTAAAAACAAAGAGAAAACAAAGGCAACATAAGCGAAAGCAGTGATTATAATGTGAGTTCAACAACAGCAGAAGTTTGCTCTCTCAAAAGACAAAGAGTACCTTAGGAGAGAAAGGGCTTCCAAGGAGGAGACCAGGAGGCAGGCAACTCTGGCAGGGGCCTCCCCACCCACTTCCTGGAGACCTGGGCACCACTGTGTCCTTCCCAGACTGCAACCCAGGCCTGCTTTCTCATTTCTAATTCTACACTGACAATCTCCTAATTAGGAGGAGACTATCTGTCATTCATTTAAAATTATTCTGCCAATGTATTAGTGATTTCAGAATCACAAAATGCTACATCTTGAGAAGTCCTCAGGCATGTACCCTAACTCAACTTTGTAAGAAAACTAAAGTGTAAAGAAGTTCAACTCATTACACATCAGTTAATCAAGGCAAAAATCCTTGCTAAATATGGTATTTTTAGACTACAAGACAGAAACATGTTTATAGCCCTTTTATTTACTCAAATACTAATTAAGCAGTACTAATGTATCATGCCAAGCACTGAGGTTTGTGTATGTTCGTCTAATGTAAGCATAGCTAACTCTTGGTTGCATTTAAAACATCCTTTACTCACCAACTTGTGCAGTATTTCCTAGAATAGCCCACACATCATTCTAAGGACTGGTCAATTTCTCAACAAACTTCCTGTTCTGATTTTGGGAAACTGGGTGGCTGGACAGTAAGGATCATTCACAAGCAAGAAAACTCTAGCCCCCTGTGCTGCTAACATGCCACTACTCACCTCAGCCATCATGAACAGTCCAGCTGAAGAAAGAACCTTAACCCTAGCAACTCAGACAGCTACATTAAAAGGCACACCACACCTGCGGACTGTGTATGATTTTGTATCTCAAAACAGAAACTACTGTCAAGGCTGGGCCTCAGTCCTTGTCCACAGAGTAAGAAAAATGTTAAGAGAGGTTTTCAAACCTGCCTGCACCTTCGGCTCCTCTAGGAAGTCCTCTCCGGGCCGGCGTGCTGGGGTGAACCTCAGGCGCACCCCACTGTGCTCCGTGCACTTAGCTCAGGGCAGAGCTCGGCCTCACTGCACTCAGCTGAGGGACAACTCCCAGGCGCGCTCTTCCAAGCACCCCAGATCATCCAGCACACAGTCCAGGGAACCAGAGAACCAGGGAACCACACAATCTCAATCCAGCTCCTGAACATCACGCGACGTCAACTCTTGTCCACTGCGCCAAGTAGTTCGGATGCTGGCAAGGGCCAGTAATATAATTACACTGTCCACTGGAGACAAGTAAGAGACCAAAGGGATACAGGAAACAACCAATATAAACATGTGGACAAAGTAAATGGCATATAGCAAGTACTCAAATAGTCACAAAGCTCAGAAAAGTCAAAGAAATAGAACACAATCAGATAAAAACATACTGAAGGTATGGGCCACACCTATAAAATGAACCATAAATGCCCAAGTTTGCCGCACAGACTTCTCTGTGCTTCTCTACCTGCTCCTGTCAACGCCCTCAGAGCACACGGATCCCAGAAGGATCCCGTAAGGCCTCGCCCGCGGCCGCCTCTGTCTTTCCTCCCAGAACGGACCCAGAAACGAAAGCCTTTCTACAGAAGGCTGTGGGCTGCCCCTCGCAGGGCGCCCAGCACCTGCCCGGGCCTTCACTGTGAAGTCCTGTCACTCCACAGTGACACCCTTGCCCCCAGAGCACTGAAGAAGACAACGGCGACCAGCAAACTATGGCACGTGCTTTACAGCTAGCAGGTAACCGACTCCTAACACTGGGTCACAGAAGTGACAAAGCTGACTCTGTGCTAACATGAGCTTTGGCTCACAAAATGAGACACTAAAGTTAGCAAATAAATCACCTCAGAATAACACTGCAGCCAACCGCCAGGAAGATAAAAGCCACTGTAACGGCTCTCAGAAGATACACGTGTTTCATTATTAAAACAACCCTGACCAAGCTGCAAGAGGAACACCCTCCTGGCGCACACACTCCGCACCACACCCTGGAAGCGGGATCCAGAGCAGCAGGAAGAGGCCCTAACTCGCCAGAGTACACAGGGACACCTCCTCCCTCCACAGGTGACTCGAGGCTGGGGCCCATATAACCCAGGGCTCCCCAAGAAAACAGCTGCTCAACTCTGCTTCTAACCTGATTCCTCATCTTGTTCTTGTTGGTCAGCTGTGCTTGGTTTGGTTTGGTTTCTGAGACAGGGTCTCACTATGCAGCTCAGGCTAGCCTTGAGCTCACAGTGATCCTCCTGCCTCAGCATCCTTTTATACTAGAATACAACGTTTAAAAACACAAACCCACAGCCACATGGACAGATCGGCCTAAGAGCATTCTGCGGCACAGCTGAAAGTACAGCGAGGCAAAGAGTCTTCTCAGAGCCCCAGGCACAGGCCTCCACTCTGCTCTCCACACTGGGGTTCAAGGTAGGAAACAGCTTGGTTACGGACTAGAGAGAAGCACCACTCTGAAGGCACCGGAGCTTCCTGTCTCCTCCACATCTCTCCCGTCACTGCCACAAACCCACACCACTCTCGCCCCTCAGAGCCACAGGTGTTCTCTCCCTCCACACCCTTCTCTCCCTCACCAGAAACTTCTCTCCCTCACCAGAAAGCAGTTTCAACAGCTGAGACTACAAAGTAAGGACTGCCACTGACCTTGACCCACCTGGGCCCAGCACAAGGCACAAACCTCATTCTGATTCATTTCCAAATCCCACCACACTTTTGCTTTTTGTTTGTTCTTAATATTTTGCATCCTGAACTAGATTGTGAGCTTTTAAAAGACAAGGAATAACATGAGTTATTTAGATTCACTGTGCGCAGTCTAATACAGAATTTTACTATATTTTTCTCAATCTTCTTAAAAACTGTTTCCACATAAAATAATTTTGACAAACTGGGCCACGCCCAACAATCTTCAAGCAGCTAGAAGGGCCTGAATCCAGTCCAGGGAGCCAAACATGCCCAAGTTGACTCCCAGTGCACCAGGAAGCTTTAGAACGTCCCTCCCAGCTGGTAAGACCACGCCTAGCATTCCAAATCACCAGAAGAAGTGCGGGAGGTCCCCGCAGCCTAACTGGGCCACACCCAACGACCTCCAACTGACTAGCAGGGGCCTGCATGCAGTCCCAGGAGCCGAAAGTGGGCCAGGTTGATTCCCAGCACACACAGGAAGCTTTGGAATGTCACTCAAAACCTGGAAATATAGGAAAATGACAAAACAAAAGAGCAAAATGCAATCTCAAACTTCCAGCCCAACCCTAGCAAGCCTAGGAGACATGGACATAGAAGAAAATGTTAGCCATACACCTGAAATTCCTGAAATGATAACAACTGAAGTAAAGAAACAACTCCAGGAAGCTGTAAAAGAACTCAGATCAGAAATAATCTCCCAGATAAAAGAAGAAATGATAAATGTCATGAAAGAAATGCTGACCACATCTAAAGAATACATAGTTAAAAAATTAGAGGAACAATGAAAAAAGATGGAAACCCTGAATGAACAATATAAGAAACAAAAAGAATGCATGAAGCAAATTCAAAGAGATACAGGAAATCAAAAATTCCATCAAAAGTTGGCAAAACCACCTCAATGAAAGTGAAGACAGAATTTCAGACCTCGAAGACAAGATTGCAGCTAGCGAACAGGAAAGGAAAGAGCTTTTTAAAATAACAAGGAATCAGGAAATAACAATTCAACAGCTCCAAGATGATGCAAAGAAAAACATAAGATTAGTAGATATAAACAAAAAAAAGGTGACAACACAAATGATATCAAGAGGCAATTTACAAAAGAGCTGAAAAGTTCCCAAACATGAGAATGGAAATTGACACACAGATCAGTGAAAGCATACAGAACTCCAAATAACCATGACCGAAACAAAACTACACCCAGACATATAATAATCACCATCCCAGAAATCCAACATAAGAACAGAATACTAAAAGCTGCTAGAGAGAAGAGACAGATCACCTATAAAGAAAAACCTATCAGAATCACAGTAGACTTCTCAACACAAACAATGAAGTCAAGAACAGCATGGAGTGAAGTATTTTAGATCCTAAAGGAAAATGACTTCCAACCCAGACTGATGTACCCTGCAAAACTCTCCCTCAAAATAGATGGAGAAATAAGATACTTTCACAACAAAGAACAGCTGAAGAACTTCATGACCACCAAACTAACCCTGCAAAGAATACTGAAAGACATTCTAGATAGACATAGGAAAAAAACCACTAAGCAAGGCAGACAATTAAACAGAATGGAAAGGTAAAGAATCAATAGCAGAAAGATAACATGTCAAAAGTAAACCAACGTGTATCAGTTATAACCATTAATGTAAATGGCCTCAATTCACCAATTAAAAGAAACAAACTGGCAGAATGGATCAAGAAACAACATCCAACCATATGCTGTCTACAAGAAACCCATCTAACCCAAAAGGAAACTCATAGACTGAAAGTCAAAGGATGGAAAACAATACTCTATGCAACAGGAAGCAAACAAACAAAAAAAAACCAGTGGTGTCTATTCTATTTGCAGACAATGTGAACTTCAAACTAAGAATGACCCAAAGAGATAAAGAAGGTCACTACATACTAGTTAGGGGAAAACGTCAAGAAGAAGAGATAACAATCTTAAATATATATGCACCAAATTTGGGAGCACCCAGCTATACAAAACAAATATTAACAGAAATGAAAAATCAAATAAGCAACAACACAATTACAACAGGAGACCTTAACATGCCACTGACACAAAGGGACAGATCAACCAGATAGAAAATCAGCAAAGAAAAATAACTGAATCACACTTGTGAACAAATGGACTTGGTGGACGTATACAGAATGTCCCACCCAACAACATCAGAATATATATTCTTCTCAGCAGCACATGGAACGTTCTCTAAAATAGGCCATATACTAGCCCACAGAACACGCTTACGTAAATGCAAAAGAACTGAAATTATCCCATGCATGTTATTAGATCATAGCGCCATGAAACTAGAAATTAATTACAAAAGAAACTGCAAAAACCCCACAAACACGTGGAAATTGAATAATACACTCCTGAGCAATCAGTGGGTCACAGAGGAAATTAAAGAAAAAATTAAACAATATCTACAAGCAAACGAAAATACAAATACATCTTACCGGACCCTATGGGACACAATGAAAGCAGTCCTCAGAGGAAAATTTATTGTGGCGAATTGTCACATCAGGAAAACAGAACAAACACAAATAAATAACCTGATGCTATGCCTCAAACATCTAGAAAAAGAAGAGCAAGTCAAGCCCAAAGCCAAAAGAAGGAAGGAAATCAGAGCAGAAATTAATGCAACAGAGACTAAGAAAACAATACAAAGAATCAATGAACCAAAGAGTTGGTTCTTTGAAAGAATAAGTAAAATTGATAAGCCCCTAGCCAAACTTACTAAAAAAAGTAAAGAAAAAACTCAAATTCATGCAATAAGGAGTGAAAAGTGTACAATCACTACAGACCCTGTGGAAATACAGAAGATCATCAATACCTATTTCGAAAACCTGGCTTGGTAACACAGAAGAAATGGACAGATTCCTAGAAACATATAAATGAACAAAGCTGGGTCAAGAAGATGTAAAACTGCTGAATAACCCAATTTCAATTAATGAAATTAAAAATGTAATTAAATTCTTACCAACAAAGAAAAGCCCAGGATCAAAGATCTAAATATTAAAACAGAAACACTAAATCTGTTGGAAGACAATGTAGGTAGAAATCTTGAAGACATAGAGGTAGGTAGAGAATTCATGAACAAGAATCAAACCACATGGGAAATACTTCACAGAATCAATAACTGGGATCACGTCCTATTAAAAGAGTTTTTGCATGTCAAAAGAAATTTCCAGCATAGTCAAAAGAAAACTTACAAATTTGGAAAAAGTCTTATAAAGAATTTTAACAAATCAGATCCCCGAAATTCAAAGACCCAATCCAAAAATGGGCATCTGAGATGAATACACAGTTCTCAGATGAGGCAATACAAATGGCAAATAAATACATGTAAAAATGTTCAGCATCACTGGTCATAAGAAAAATGCAAATTAAAACCACACTGAGATTCCATCTCACTCCAGAAAGAATGGCCAGGATAAAGAAAACTAACAACAACAAATGCTGGAGAGACTGTGAGGTAAAAGGAATTCTTCTGCACTGTTGGTGGGAGTGCAGACTGGTGCAACCACTGTGGAGGTCAGCCTGGAGATTCCTCAAAAAGCCAGGATGGAAAATCCCATTTGATACAGCTATTCCACTTCTGGGCATATTCCCAGAAGAACTGAAAACATCATACCACAGTGATATATGTGCACCCATGTTTATAGCAGCACAATTTGTAATAGCCAGATCTTGGAAACCACCTAAGTGCCCATCAACTGAAGAATGGATAAAAAAGATGTGGTGTTTTTATACAATGGAGTACTACTCAGCTATAAAGAATGATCACATTGATATAAGTAAATGGATGCAACTTAAGACCATACTCGTAAGTGAAATA
The DNA here is from genome assembly GCA_004027295.1 of Dolichotis patagonum. Lineage (NCBI taxonomy): Eukaryota > Metazoa > Chordata > Mammalia > Rodentia > Caviidae > Dolichotis > Dolichotis patagonum. The sequence continues at coordinate 34,445 of PVJX010004755.1, forward strand.
AATCAAACTCACAAGTGTAAAATACCGTATGGTCTCCCTAGTGTAAGAAATGGTAAGTGTACATAAGATACAAAATATTCAATATATACAGTGAAAGGATAAGAATCTACTTAAAGGGGAAAAATAATATCTCAGGGAAAATGAGGAAAAGAAAAAATATCTTAAATTATATAAACACACTTAGGATAGCTAAGATGATTGTGCTACGAATTCTTTAAGTTCTTGGAAAAAAAAGTTAACATTCATAGGATGGGAACAGTTGTGCATATTATTGTATGGTGATCTGAGGAACTCTTGAACATGATTATGTAGAATAACAACCCTAGTTATGCTCCAACCACCTTGTTTTGAAGGCCTATATTGTCAGTGTTTTGGGCTCTTTGCTATTGTTATTTATTTTTTGTTTTGTGCTTTTCTAGGAATTTGTTTTGTTTTGTTTTGTTTTGTTTTTCTCACTTATACAGAAAGGATAGGTATACATGTAGAGATTCATACATGCATAGAACTTCTCCTAAACAATTGATGAGAATTGATTATATAATGCATGATGAAATGAACAGCTACTCTGAAGAAAAAGAGACACTGTGGTATCCAGTGCTGATTCCGTAGTGTCATGTTGTGAAACACAACAACATTACTCTTTATTCAGAGTGATTTTAGTCTGTTTCGTGTTGTTTAATTTCAACATACATGAAGATATGGACAGCCATTTTGAAGAGAACAAGAGACATTACAGCAGCCATTGTTGATTTCCCTATTGTCTGGTTTTGAAGGCCTACAATGCCTTCATCATTCTGTTCTGATCAGATTAACATTATTTTGTTTTGTATAAATTCATTGGGTGTGAAGATATGGACAACTATTTAGAAGAAAACGAGACAATATGATATCCAGTGATCTCCTATTGTCTTGTTTTGAAATCTGTGTTACTTATATTGTTTTCTTCTGATCTGCTTTGTTCTGTTTCTTTATGTTTAGTTTTACTCTCTTTAAAATGAAATTTTAAAAAAATAAATCATTTTGACAATCCTTTAAAAAAAACTTTCTAATAATCAGTTAATAAGTGTCTGCTCCAAACTGATCATTAGATTATACCAAAACCCTCTTTCCAATTGCACGCCAACTCAGATAACCTGAGCTAGTCTTCTTAAATAAGACATTGCCACCAGTTGCAGCTGTGCACAACTGTAAGCCCACCCGGAAAAGAAAAGCCACGCTGGGTGAGGGAACTCCAAAAGCAGTGCTTTAAGAAACACGTGCATACAATGTGTGTGCATGTGGACTCAGGCAGCACATACACACAGCTGTCCACCTTTGAAACCAGGACTTATGTTTGCCATTCTAAATCACATTAATGCTCAGAGTGGGAAGAAAGGAAAGCACAGTGGAGATCTGACAACTGGGGGCATGACAGGTAAGTGTTTATAGTCATGCCCTAGTTGTAGTCACTTCGCATTATTTAGTCACTTTCTATTTTCCTTCTTCCTCGATTAGCAACAACCCACACACACGTCACCCTGAAGCTAGGCCAAAAACAGCAGAACCAAGCAAAGCAGCAGCTGGCAGCATCAGCTAACAGGACCCTAAGTGACTGACACCAGAGCATTGGGTCAGCTCCTGACTCGGAAACAAGCACCTATGGTCCATCCACCGTGCTCACGGACTCCGCACTTGCACTCACCACTTGCTGGGCCGCGCTCAGGACCCTGACATGCAACACCCCAGGCTTTTGTGGTCATCCATGGCCAGCAGAGAGCAGAGGAAACTGAGCTGCTGGTTCACACATTCCAGGCGGAGGCTGGGGAAGGAGCCCTGCTGGCTTCTCAGGTCCATTCCAGGCATATCTTCCCTGTGCCTGCCTTTCTTAGGGGGCTCTGTTGTGCTGTCTAATGCTCCTAAGTGCAATATGGCTGTGATGCATTTTAGGTAAGTTTCCAGCAGGAAATGTCCATATCAATACCAGAAACAGCTTACGAAGTTTTAAAGTTGTTTTCATTAACTCACGTCGACTTGATAGCAATGTTGTCTCCCATGGGTGGCAGCACTCCTGCCCATCAATTAAACGTTGATGAACCAACCATACCTGTGAAACAAGGTGTCTTTCAACAGAAGCACACAGAAAACAAGGTCACATATTGATCACTCAACACATGGCAACCACAGGTGTGCAGAGTCTAACTTCCTGTCTTCCCTGCTATCATGTGGATGTGGAGTACCCCCAAAGGACGAGGGTTAAAGGCCTGGACACAGGGTGGTGGGGGAGGTGGTAGAAAGCCGGGGGGGGGGGCCTGTGGGAAGTGCTCAGGGCATGGAGCACGCATGCCCTTGGAGGGGACAGTGGGACCAGATCTCCCCCAGCCCCTGGTGTCCTCTGCTTCCTGGACATGAGGCAAGCAGGTAGCTCCACCATGTGCTCCTCGCCATGGCCACCTACATCCCCTCCAGAGCCCTACAGCAGTGGGGCCATTCTGGGCCGCTCTGGGCTTGGACTGGCACCCCAAAACTGTAGCCAAAGTAACCCTTTTCCTTATATAGTGCTTACCCCAGGTGCTTTGGTATATCGACAGAAGCTAACACATTTGCTAACTCAGGGGTCATGGTAACCTTATAGAACATAACTAGTAACAGAAACAATGTTATTTAATATTACCTGGTCACTAACACTTAGAAACTCCATGAGAGGAGAAGACAACAAAAATCTTTTGCATAAAACAAGACAATGTTTTATGAATTCAGTGTACCTGCTTCTTCTGCACCTGTTCTAAAAGTCACTCCAGAGTGCAATCAACAAACAGACAGACACACATTCTGGGGAAACCCGATGTGAAGTCTGGGTTCACTCCCACATCCAAGGCCAAGGCCTAGAGTGCTTTACAAGAAATCCACAGGGAGGAGGGGTAGCTCCTCTCCAGACGGGGAGAGCAGTCGTGACCGGCAGCGCACGAACCACCATCTGGGTTACAGATGCTTGGGAGATTCAGAAGCAAATCGAAAATAAAATCAGGAAAAATAACTGAAAACAACATTCGATTCAGGCCTCCAAGTTAGCAACCTGCCCAACAGGCTACTTTCTCCCCTAGTGCTGAGGACTAGCCCTGGCTCAGGCGTGCTGGGCGGGCACTCAGCAACCGGGCCACACAGCCTAGGCCACGGCCCCTGGATCCTCCTCACGCATCACACCACCACCCACCCCCAGCATAAAAAGATAGAAGAAAGCCACATTTACCATTTCAGTGTTTATTTCTCTTTTTAACTCTGTCTAAACACCTACTCTGAAGACAGAATGGACCCGAGGACTCCCTGAGACCCACACTTTCTTTAAATCCTGCGCAGTGTAAATATGGTTAAGGACTCTCTTCAACAGCAAATGAGGGGGTAAGTCGCTAAGTTTACCAGTCAGCAAGCAGCGGAACGATTTCGGGTATACATCTCTATCTACTTTGTCTCTTTAACCTAAAACCCTTTTCTAGCCCCTTTTTTAAATTCACTCAACATGTCTATTGCAGAAAACATAAATGTGGATGGAGGGAAAGTGAGGTTTTAAATTACCTGCAATTTCTTCACCCAGCTAGCAGACTTTTTAAAGCCATTAATACAAAAATTTAAGTTCTTGCAATTTTTTTCTGCAAATGTAAGCAGTTCCACACTATACCTCTGCCCCTTGATAATCACAGATACCAGGTGTACTACTACTAAACTCCCTAGGAATACAGGGTAGTAACCTTCATTTTCCCAATTTTATGAACAAAATACTGGTATTTCATGAAAACTGCACACTCAGTATCTAGTGAAAATTCTGTCTCTGAGTAGCTATGCCATTTGTTTTCCTTTTTTTGCATTTCCCTTGCCCTTTTTTCATTGAGCTGTGAAAATCTTTTCTTCTTCTTCTTTTCCTCCTCCCCACCTCCTCCTTCTCCGAAAGTCTTTATGTTAAAGATAGTCCTCTTTATCCTTTTCAGTTTAAGATAATAAAAACAAAACAGAACAAAGCCAGTCAAAGCAGCAAAACTGGTACAGAACTTCAGAGCAGGACACTAGGAAAACAGCAACAGCTACCCTAGTGTATCTCATTATCTTCACAGTAATTGTCCATTCCACCAGGTATAGCAAAAATCAAACCAAAAACAGAATAGAATAAAACCAATCAAAATGGAGTAATGCATAAAGCAAAAAAATCAGAACAAAGCAAAACAGTGAGAAGAATATTGGATTTCAAAGACAAGATAGAAGGAAATCCCCATATTTGCTATATGGGGATTTAGCAAATATGGGGAAATCCGTATTTCATCCTCCCAACAGATGCTCAGACCGCTTCCCCCAGGCCTGCAAAATCAACTAAACACAGGCATTCACTTGCGTTTTGTACCTTAGTTGCTATCAACCCAGCTGTCCTCGGAGCCAGCAGGCTGCTTGTGGGGCTGGGGGCGCGGGGCTCAAGGAGGCGCCATCTGACTTTTCTCTTACTGGAAGCCACTCTGGCTTGCGCAGCTTACCAGAAACGCTGAGCGGCTGGCTGCTTGGTCAGTGCTTCCCAGTCCCAGCATGGCCGGTTCTCAGGAGGTGCTGACTTTTCTCTTCATCCCCTTTATTTTGCAAATACATTTCCCTAATAATTAGTTTACGGTAAAAAGAAAGCACTGAGTATAACAGTAGTGTGGAAATTTTAAAAAGACTAATTTTTAAATTAACACTGTCAACATATAATGCCGTCTTTAGGACTTAGAATTCTGAATCCTTCTCATATCAAGAATTATATAAAGGGGGGATGAAATGGCTCGATACCAAAGCAAAGCTAGGAAAGAAAAAACAAAGCCAGGCCCACAATACAAACAGAGAGAGGAGTAATGGTGTGAGTTCTGGATCCATAAAGCCTGGGTTCAAGTCCCAATCTTTCTGTGAACTGAACAACTGGTCATATCTCCACATCTGCTCCTCACCTGCAGGACAGGAATGGCAGCTCTGCCTCACAGGAACACTGAGACTCCATGAGCTCAGACACGTGTGTAACTGGACTCGGGCACAGAGAGCAAGCATTGCAGAGGCTGCATCACATACTCCATCAAGTCTGTCCAAGCTTTGAATTTTAATTTTTGTAACTTTTAGCCCCTAGGTTGTACAGGATACAACAAAAAAAGTCTTAATCTGAATGCATTCAAACTGCAGATTTGGGGACAGGGTGCTGGGCACTGAATCCAGGGCGCCTTGGCACTGAGCTAAACTCCCCTCTTTGTTGTGCCCCACCAGTATGACTGAGTTCACTAAACCCCTAACCTTCCCAGAGTGTGCTCAACCTTGCATCCCTCCGGCTTCAGCCCCCAGACCACTGGGATTGCAAGCATGTACTGTCATACTTGCCTAAATTTTTACATTTGTGACTGTATACTTTATTAGATCCTAACTATTAAACATAATTAACAAACATTCTACTTTTTGTCACTCTGGTACACTCATTCTCATCCTCCGAGTCATTCTTAAGAGTGACAAACACCACACTTGGAATTACACAACACATCTCGTATCTCAGTGAATCACAATTCACTCCACCAAGATGACCAGAACACATGGCCAGAGGGGAGTTATTTGGGAAAGGGATATGGAGCAGTGGCACAAATCTGGCCTCCTCCCCTCGTGATCGTGACAGGGAGTCTGCTGTCAGGATGGCACGCACTGGACGCCTAATCTTTACCCACACTTCCTTCCAGTTCTCCCAGCAAAGCTCTTCCACTCCTGGGATAAACCGGTCCCTCCCACAGCCACGTCTTGCTCAGGCCTGGCACCAAGGGTCCCCCCACCATTCCACCTCACACCTCATCTTGGATCTACTTAGTCTGGGGTTCCTCTTGCTCCCTGACACCTCCCCTCAACTCCACCCACTCTGAATCTTTTTTTTTAATTAATGCTACCTTATTTTTTAACACTATGCAAAATTTCAGTTCCTATAAGGCTCCACTCCTTTGTTACTGTTTTTACAAATTACATTTTTATTCATGTGTACACATCAATGCAGATTTATAAACATTGTTTTATGCAGTCTTAAATCATATACAACAAAATAGCAGAGTTTAAGTAATTCTTACGGACTTTTCTTATTATCACCTCTTTAAACACATGTTCTACCCCTGTGCTATGGACTCAGCATGGCAGCCACTAGCCACATTTGACCATGGAATGCTTGAAGTGCAGCTGGGCCGGCTTGAAATGCTACAATCCGCACCCTAGACTGGGAGCCTCAGTACGAAAAGAACAACGTAAAATGTCTCTGTAGGAGTTTACACAGATTACATACTAAAATTATAATATTTTGGGGGTGTTCATTAAACAAAACTTAAATTTTACCTATTTCATTTTTTAACATTTTTAGTGGCTCTAAGAAAACATAAAACCACATGTGTGACTTGTACTCTACTTCTAGCAGATGGCACTGACAAAGCCTGTATTTTGACACTAGTACTGTGCAAAACAACCCTCTACACTACTTTCTGAATATTATTACACTGTAATAAAGAAATAAAAAATAGGAACCAAATTGTGTAATAAGCTAAACCCCAACAGAGCTCGGTCAATGTATTTAAAAAGTTATGCCCACCAAAGATGTTACAAGCAGCTTACTGCAATAGTAATACAACAATAATTTACCAATCTTCTGAAAAATACATTCTCCCCCTAGAAGTGGGGGTTGAATCCAGGGCCTTCCCGCCAAGCAACATTCCCAGCCCTTTTTCATTTTTTACTTTGAGACAAGATCTTACTGAGTCACTGAGTTACCTGGACTGAGCTCAAACACACAATCCTCTTGCCTCAGCCTCCCAGAGTGCCGGGAATGTTGACGTGAAAAAGGTGTATCTTAAAGAGATAACCAAAAACACGCTGCTACAGACAACTGAGTAATACACACCATAGTGTCCCGAGGCTGAGTATGTGAAGGAAAAGGAATGAGACAGGGTATCTAAAACAACTGTTTTTTAAATAATGAACTAAACTGAGACAAATCTGAAAGAAATAAGAGAACACGGATGATGGATAAGTTGGTATTTATGACCTAGCTTTAGTTACACCTGAATAAAATCAAAGTTCCTATGCTCTACACTTAGAATGGATGGAAATAAGTGAAACTGAATAGTACTGGATGAGAATATCTCAACATCCATCTCCAAGAAGCTAGATCAGCGGGGTACAGCACAGTGCTACCCACCCACTCAGCTGAGTGAACCACACCAACATGCAGAGACCCAGAAAGATGCAGTGAAAGGAAAAAGGAAGTGGCAGGCCGAGGGAGAAGTGACAGCATTCTGATGCACTTCAGTAACACGGAGTTCCGGTTCACGCAGCTACGGATGGTGTGAAAGACTGAAAACAGGCTTGAGGAAAGCACCAATCCTCCAACACTGCTCAGCCTAGGTGAGAGGGTGGAGTACAAGCCTGCGCAGGCAAAGAGGTCCCTCACTGCCCAGGGCCCTTGGCAGACCAGGCATCTGGACTGCACCCTACCTTAGAGCCCACACAGGCAGGGCCACACTCCTGCCTACTGTGGAAGGTACCGTTTGCCACGGCAACAGTCTGTCAGCAAGGGAGGCCTTGTTTACAGTTAGTGAAAACCCTCCTCCAAGAGCAGGCCCTTTCAAAAAGACAACAGAAGCACTTCTCCAATCAGCTTGCCACCCACGGAGCTCTAGAGCTCCAACGTGAAGCCTCGGTGCCACACCCACACTGGGCCAGTGCTGCCAGGCTGCCTGTGTGCATCTCTGCAGCCGTGGGAGGAAAGTGCACCTGGATCCCACAGGCTCAAATCTTCTCTCTACTCCTCAGCTAATTATGCTGCACAGCAGAGGTCTGTGCCATAAAACACACTCTGCGCGTACATTGTACCTTAGAGCTGAGAAAAATGACACTGCACACACCTGTTCCTGTACGCTCTCTGCTTTCCCCAGCCTCACGAATCTCTGGACCCAAGGCAAGATGGAGACCCAAACTCAGGGCTGAGGCGCTGAGTCGGGCTGACCTCCTGGTTAGCGCTCCCAGCCCTTGAACCCATTCCTAGCAACAAAGTAAAACGAAGATCCAAATGAAGAGTAGAACAAATGCCAACAGTTTTCATCTGCAAAATTAGAGAAAATGAGAAACTCCTTCTTAATCCCTGAAAGGTACTCAGGAGTGGGGTATGGTGCACGTGCATGGAACTCCAGCGCTCTGTGGGCTGATTCAGGAGGATCCAAGTTCGAGCCCAGCCTTCATGAGAGCCTGTCTCAAAACACTCAAAAGGCTGAGGATGTAGCTCAGTAAGGAGGTTCAACCCGAGCACCCCTGGGCTAACTACCTAGACAGGGGTCTGTTTTAATCAGACAGGCTTGATTCACAGACTGCATTTCCCCCTTGGTCCCTTGGAGCCACCCTCCAGGTGGCTGGAAGGGCAAGTGGTGTCCAGGATTGCAATGCCAGCTCCACCACAACCACAGGCCACCCAACCAGACCTGCCGCAGTGCGGCACCCCCGAAGCCTCTTCTCCCAAAAAAGTGGGGCTCATCTGTTTCATAACACAAGTGAGAGCTTAACATAGGGCTGGCGCTAAGAACCAATTCCTTATTTATTGATTGATTGATTTGGTACCGGGGATTGAACTCACTTGCTAGGCACACACTTGCACCACTGAGCTAAATCCCCAGCCCCTGTATTTTTTTTTGGTTTGGTTATTTTCTGAGACAGGGGCTCACTGTGTAGTTCTAGCTGGCCTTGAACTCACTATGTAGCCCAGGCTGGCCTCAAACTCATAGCAATCCTCCTGCCTCAGACTCCTAAATCCTGGGATTACAGGTGTGCACCACCACGCTTAGCCCTCAATTCAATAAATATTTCCTATTAAGTACCACTACTTAAAAGCCATGATATTTTTTAAATTTACTGCTTTCTATAAAACACTAAAAACAAAAGTCTTTTTACAGAATTTTTTCAAATGATCTTTTTATTACCAATAAATTTTACCCCTTCATGCTCAAATGCATTTTCTTCCTTTTTTTTTTTTTTTCAATAATCAAGAAGTACACTGGTGAACCACCCTGCCCCCACAGCAGCTGCTGTGTCAAAGTGATGCCTGAAATGTAGACACAGAACTGAAATCTGTGATCATCTGCTGCCACCCACTTGCCAGTGTACCAGTGGGCTTTTCGCATTCCATAATTTATTGTCAAATACTCCAAGTAAGCTGTTTATTGTATCAACTGAAATTTATTATATATGAAAAAAATGTTTCTCATTTGTTGAAGTTAGAAAATCAATTAACTTCTGACTGCACCCAAAAGGGAAATTAACGTAACCTACCGCTATGATTTGTAATGTTCTAAGTGACACTGAAGTACCTTTCTTTTACTTTTGAGGTCAAATCAAAAGTACTCAAGTCATTTTTAAAAACTGTTCTTTGTAAAAAGTAAGAATAAGAAAGACAGCCATTCCTATCATCCTGTCCCCAGATGACACCAGACTCTGGCCACACACACTCAGAGTGTGAGCGGAACTCATGTCTTTGACTCTGCGTGGGATGCCCCTGCAAAGAGTGACACTTAACAGAGTCTAGGCTCTCCAGAGCCCCCTGTAGGCTGATCCTGCCTCTCCACTTCACAGTAGGCATTTCTAATTCAAATAAAAGAAGGCTGCTTAAAATTTCCTCTAATACTGGCCAGCGAACATAGGGAAAATGTCCAACCTCACTCAGATTCAGTAACACTTCGTTACTTCTCAGATTGGCCAAATAAAAGTCGAATGAAAATTCACTGCTGAGAGACAGGCCCCTGGAGACACGGGCCCCCGAGATCCCACAATGGCCATGGTGGAACATAGGAGCCTGCACAAAGAAGCAATTCGCCCACCCTCTTGGTAAGCGCCTTCCTCTGGGTGTGAGCCAGGAGGAGACCCAGTAGTGTCTCTTGACCCCACCGGTACGCAGGCTTGGAATCAAACATCCCAACCAACCCTCCCTCCCCATCAGCAACTGGGGACAGAGGTCTGAGCATCTCTTGGCAGGATGACTGTATGCAACATAGCAAATATGGGGGGTCTCCTCTATCTTCTCTTTGAAAGCAACTGTTGTTTTCAGTTTTGTTTCATTATGATTAATTGCTTTACTCTATTCAATATTCTCTTTCAATTGATTTTATAATGTTCTGTCTTTGATTTGATTTTGCTGTACTTAACTGACTAGGCAACTATTATGAAAATAAGAGATATACTATGGTACCTATTACTGTTATCCCAGTAACCTGCTGTGAAGTTCTGTACCAAAGTCACTGCACTGTCTCAATTGGCTTTGTTCTGTCTTGTCCTGTTGTATTTCTACCACCTTCAAAATTAAAAGAAAGAAAGAAAGAAAGAAAGAAAGAGAAGAGAAGAGAAGAGAAAAGAAAAGAAAAGAAAAGAAAAGAAAAGAAAAGAAAAGAAAAGAAAAGAAAAGAGAAAATTCACTGCTGGCATGAATCTTACATAATGTTGGTAGAAACAGAAACTGGACGAGCCCTGCCCTGAGCCATTTGACGATACCAAAACGTTACAACACTCTCGACAAATCTCTCTTCTCCCCCACCTCTGTAATTCTACTATCTGGCTTCTAACCGATGCACCGTCTTACAAAAGTGTACACACGCGTACACACGCACACACACACACACAGGTGGAGTGACAAGGCCACGGCGACTGGAAACAGCCCAGATTCCACCCACAGGAACTGCTCAGAGAATAGGGCTGTGCCCAGGGGGCCTGTGTATCCCTCAGTCATCGTGTCACGGAAATACTAAACAGGCAAGAACTGTGGATGCAGAATGACTCCATTTATGCAAATTCATAAAAGACACCTGTCAGTAATGTTACAAGGTTCTCTCCTCAAATATATAAAAAAAAGTCACTATGGACTTTGGAATGGGGTACCTGAAGGGAGACTTTGACTTACAATGTTTTGACGTTTATGTCTTAGAGTGGGTTTATTTTTTATAATTTTTAGTTTTGAGACAAAGACTCGGTTTAGACTCCCATAAGAATCTTCTCTTGGACATTCAGGTGGCACCTGCTAAACGACGCACTGGTATTGTTCTTCATTTCACCTCACCTCCTGCAGAACTGTCTCTAGAATGTGCCCTCCTAAGTAGAGGAGCTCCTCTCCCAGGCTGCAAAACTGGGCTCTCACACAGACTCTTACACAGTAGTTTCCACAACTAAAACCTTTACCATACAACCTAACATCTGTCAACCAGAAAAAAAAGACATCCCAAAACCATTTTAAGAAGTGGCAGTATTACAGGAACAAGTAAGTTTCAACAGCTGTTTTGAAAAGAGAAACCTAAGTTTAGATTTGTTTGATGTTAACCCCTTTGGTTTCCTAGGGCAGTGCCTCCTTCACATCCCATCTGCCGTTTTCCCAACTTTCTTGAATGCACACGTACGTAGATGTAAAAACATACGGCTTATTAAATTACTGAAATTATACTAAAACTATCTCTATCTACAATGAAAACTACCCCCTGACGCGTAAAGTATTGAGAGCACGCGAACTAAGCGGGACCACTAACCGGCAGCATACAAAACACTAAACTAGCCTTGAAGCCTTTCATCTAGGACAGGCAGTTTATCATCCAGACAAAAAGAAGACCAGCGGACGCACCCAGTCCCACACTCTCACAAAGCTACTCCTGACGGGGATGCACCAGTCAGCTGCAGTTCTCAGGGGCCCCATCTGCCTACAGAAACCATCTCTCTCGCACCCAATTCCTGTTTATGGGATTTCTTTCTTCCTGTTCCAGGACTCCACCCCTCTTCAGACAAAACTAAAAATCTGAAGGAATTTATTTTTAGCACAAGCACCCAGTGAGGTATTTTCTATTTAATCAACAGGAAGCAAAGTTTTTTAATGCCTGACAAAAACTGCCTGCTTTGTTCACTGTCCAACTGCTAATAAGGGAAACCTTTTAACAATTCCCATGTACCAAAAGATGACATTTAGCTTCACATCCCTGTGATCATTATATTTCAGGATTTAAAAGTACAGAAGAAATCTTTCAAGGAAAACATTAAAAATATTCCATGTACTTTTGATAGTAAAGGAAAATTTTGCTCAAAATATCTAGAATCACTGGGCATGGTGGCATGTACCTGTAATTCTAGAGGCTGAGGCAGAGGAGGATCACAAGTTTGAGGTCAGCCAGGACCACATAGTGAGTTCAAGACCAGCCTGGACTACATGGCAGAGACACTGTTGCAAAAAATTAAAAAAAAAAAAAAAAAAAAGAATCTTCCCTTGGTTACCAGGCTTTCCTCGTGTTTCCCACTGAACAGAATGCTCTCCTGCAAACCCCAAGTGAGTGGTACAGCACTGGAAACCACGGCGTGTCCCCCACCCGCCAGGCGAGCTCCTTGGCAGCACCTTCGCTGGGCTGACCCCCGCCTGTGCCCTGTCGTTGGGAGGGGGATCCCAACACGTCACAGAGCACACCAACGGCACTTCCCAGGCCTCTTCCCAGCCAGGACTTACGACAGGGTCCACCTGTCCACTAAAAAACGTCTCTGACCCAGATGCACCAAGACGCCCCAGGCACTGTCATGGAGCCCGCCACATTCTTCCGCCCACCAGACTCCTGGGCGCTGTCAGTCTGAACTCCCCTTCTCGTGGCAATGAAACGGCATTCTCTGGACGTGGGAGTGGGAGCCCTGTCTTGTCACTGTGGTCTGAATGGTCTCGGGTGGCGCCACATCCCAGCGAGGAGGCAGAGACCGAGGCACCCATGCCATGAGGCAGCTGCACTTCCCTCCCAGCCCGCTCAGTCCTCCAACCTCCAAATATAAAAGCAGAATTCTGTCTTCATCCACAGAAACAAAAATCTCCAAAGTAGAAATCCTGCCCCTTCATATGAACCTTCCTACCATCCAAATAGAAAGCCGATTAACCCCCACAAGGGAGACTTCATTCTTACTGGTACAACAGAATCTAATCGAAGCAGAGATTCTAAACAGAGTGGAATTTTGACAAGGTTTGGCCTATATCCTGAAGTATGAAATTATTCTAACCCCTCCCTGTACCTGCCCAAATATCAAAAGCCAAGAGAGAGAAAACTGCTCAATGCTGCCAGGATAACCATAGCCAAACTAATAGCACGTGTCTGTCACTTCAGCTAGGTAACTTGGAGACACCAAAAACGATGCTACACTGCTTTGTTGTCTACTGGAAAGGGAATACTTGGTATCAGCACCTTCAAATGTTTGGTGTGCGTGTGCTCATGCTACATGCGGAGGGTGGGTGGGCAGGCAGACAGGCTCACAGACCTGTTTCCATCCAGCCCAGGCCTCGCTCCTTTCAGCATGCCGAGGTGGTATAAAACTGACAGCGAAAACACCTCGTCAACTGTCTCCCCAGAGAAAGCAGTGGCTCATGGATCAGGCTACTGTATGTGGCAAAATTAAACCAAATTCATAACACTATACTAATTAGTAATTCCATGTGTGCTAAAGTAGATTATACATGAAAATGCTAAGCAAATTAATAATGCAATTAAATCTCTATGTGGCTACAACTACACTACTTAAGAAAAGAATTTAAGAACCTGAGCACATTAGGTGACTGCTAATTACAAATGAACAATTTCTTAATTCATTAAACCAGTTCTATTGGGGTAAAGAAAAATATTTTTAATTACCATTACTGTGATTATAGATATAAGTTGTATTTTCTTAAATATTCTACAATGCAGGTGTTTCAAAAATACAAACTATCCTTCCTGGTAAATTTTAGATCTTTGCAATTTATCTGCAATTTTATTTTTCTGATTTTTTTTTTTACAAACTCACTGTCCTTTCCTAGAATGAGATCTTTAACACCAAAAAAGGTGTATTCTTTGTTGTCACACAAGGAAAATGCAAAACCACCTCAATCATCAAAGATGCTACCCCATCATGGGCCAAGTGTGGTGGCACACACCTGCAATCCCAGCTGAGAAGCTGAGGCAGGAGGATTTTTATTTCAAGCCCAAACTTGACACTCTGCAAGACTGAAACTCAAAATTTAAAAAAAAAAAAAAAAAAGAGCAGGAGGAGGCAGGGCCTGGAGCTGTAGCTCATGCAACACCCGAGGTTCAGTCCCCAGTACCACGGACCTCCCTCCGCCCAGAAACCCCGCCATGTAAGTAGTGTACATTGCCAACAACTAATCAGCACTGGAAGCCTAACCCTCGTGTGATTAAATTTGGAGGTGAGGGCCTCAAGGGCCGGTCGGGTTTAGATGGACTCATGAGGACCGGATGCCAGGGCAGCGATTTGCATCCACCTAACACCACGGACAGCCACACTGGAAGACCTGCTCTCACACTTCCTGCTTCCCCTGCACAAACACATAGAGGGCAGACCACAGGAGCTCATGGCAAGCAGCGTCTGAGGGCTAGCACCACAGCCCTACCAGAAAACCAACTGGCCAGATGCTGGATCTAGGACTTGTAGCCTCTAGAACTGTGAGCCACTTGGTCCATGGAATTTTGCAATGGCAACCCTTCAGAGTAAGCTTCTGAAGCCAAGGTAAGCTCCAAATCAGCATTAAAATAATGCACGCAAATGGACTTCCAGGCACAACAAACAGAGCCGAAATACATTCACTACCAAAACCCTCACTTTTTCTGGTTACAAAAATCCATGACGCATATATATTTAACTTTTTGGTTTCCTAAACCTGGAAACCAGCAGCGACTGAGGAAGAGAAGCAGAACATCACAGCCAGCGCTCCCCCAAGGGTGAGGCCGAGGACAACGTGCGCAGAGCCCTCCCTTCTACCGGCTGGGAAGGTCCACAAGCACTGCTTGCGCACCATCACCGAATTTTCCTCATGGCTTGAAAATTCACTCACT
>PVJX010004755.1:49405-91501 GCA_004027295.1 Dolichotis patagonum
CTTTATACTATTGTGTTATGTTTGATATTATTGTAATTGAAACTATGCTCAACTATAGCAGAGTAAGAGATATGGTGTTAGATACTGTTGATGTCCAGTTGACTTAATGTAAAGTACTGTGTTGCCTATGTTGTCCTCTTCTGATCTGCTCTGTACTGCCCCCTTTTGTTTTATTCTCTTTTAAATTAAAAAAAAAATTCACTCACTTACTGCAAGTAATTCATCTGAAAGAAACACACCCTTCAAACACCAAAATCTGTTAGAGAAAAACACATCAAGGAGAACAGTGCCCGGCTCGCACTGCGAATCTGCTGGGAACGCGCGCCCCACGTGCCTCGCGGTGCCACGCGCTGGGCCAGGCCTTCACACGGCTTAGCATCGACCGACGAAGACTAGAGCTGCGCAGAGGCTGCGGTGCCTGAAGGCGTCGGGGACTTGCCGCGCTGTCCACAGTACTCCCAGGGTACGGAGGATCCCCCCAGCTCGCCTGCAGTGACACCGTGCTCCTCAGGATCTCACCAGAGCTTCCAAGGCCTCTTCTCCCGCGAGGAGGTCACCTGCCCGGGAGCTCTGCAAGCCCCTTCGGCGCTCCGGCACCACCTAGTGCTCCGCCCCTGCAGCGCGCCACTTGTCACCACCGCCACAGGCCCACTCCGCGCATTCTCAACCCCGCACTCTCCTCCCGCACCTCCGTGCCCTCACGGTTGGGCCCTCGGGTCACTCTAGGACAGCCACCTCCCCCACTGCGTCCGCTCCCGCTCCCAGCCCTTCAGTCCTTCAGTCTGCGTGGCTCCTTCCCACATAAGTGCCAGGCACGCAGGGCCTTAGTCCTGCACACCGCCTCCCAGCGCCTACATGGGCGCACTGCGGCCGCTGGCTCAGTTCACTCCGGAAGTGCTAAGTATTGGCTGCAGTCTGCTGAGGTGCAAGTACTTCTGCAGTGACATCTGATTCATATAAAAGGCTAAATAAATAAATCAAGTTAAATGAAAAAAGCTTTACTTTTAAATCTGCTTTAATAGGTAAATCCCCAGGCCAGCACCCTCTGACTCAAGCATCTGCTTGTCTGTTTTGGCTTTCCTGCTGCCTACCTGTTTCCAGGAGCGCGCAAGCCCAGGGCCACAGCTCTGCCTGGGTCAGGGAGCAGGGCTCGCTGGCTCCCCACGTGTCAGCAGCACCGTGCCTATCACACGGCGACGCCCCAGCCGTGAGAAACAGTTCCTGGGAATACAGCCTTTTAACAGCTGATTTATATTCAGAAAAGGTACAAACTTGCGATGCTACATAAGTTAAATCAAAATTAAAAATAAATACATTTGTAACTTAATCAAAATATTAGAGAATGAATAATGATTCTGCTGCAAATAAAGATTTTTCAGAACTGTGCCAAGTCAAAAAGCACCACTCAGACTAATACAACACATTCATCCAGAATATATGAAGAATGCTCGCAACTCAAGAAAACAACCAAATTTTTAAAAATACTAAATTCAACATGGTATCTTAGATTCCACTCTAAAACAGTAAAACATTAGTGGAAAAATCAATAAAAGCAGAGTAAGGCCTGCAGTTGAACATCAGCAGTAGTGTCCAAAGGTCCACGTCCTTTGGCTGAGGAGCACGCCCGAAGGTGCAACAGGGGCATGAGTGACAGGTGGGTGGAGGCTGCACCCTCCTGGCACCACCTGCCAACCCTTCTCCTCCTGGGGTGCTCAGGACAGAACGCAGGGCCGCACTAGCCACGCTGCCACCAAGCCTGGCCTCACCTCCAGCCCACTAATCATTCACCTTGGTCACTAGGAAAATACAAACCCAGACATAAGGGTTTGTCACTACACTATTCTTAACTGCTAAAAGGTAGAAACAACCCAAATGTGCATCACCCAAAGAACAGCTAAGCAAAAGGTAGTAAAAGGTAGTCCACCTATGCAATGAACTACTATTTGGCCTTAAAAAGAATGACCTGCCCAAGGGCTTCAACGATTTTCTTTGTGCAGTGATGAAAATATTCTAAAATTGTGGTGACAGCTGCACATGTCTGTGACTATTCTCAACACTACTAATTACATCAAGTGGGTCTTTTGGGCTTTGTTTGTTTTTTTGACACTGAGGATCAAACTCATGACTTCATGCTTGCCAGGCAGGCACTTACGCCACTGAACTAAACCCCCGGCCCCAAGTGGGTCAATTTTATATCTGTGAATTGCATCTCAATAAAAACACAACTAGATACTGTTGAACATCTTAGGTGGCTTAAAAATAAAATCCAAGTGCTGACTAGAATACAAAACCTAAATTCGTTATACCCTGATGAAGGACATACCATATAATACAGCCACTCTAGAAAAGTGTGTGCCAGTTTCTCACACATCCACTGTATATCTTAGTAACCAGACCCTTAGGTCTTTATCAAAAATTAAAGCATATATCAATGTAAATACATATATGTGAATGTTTATGACCACTTCATTCCTAACTGCCAAAAACTAGAAGCAAACATTCAAACACCATCAACTGAAGAAAGAACAAACAAGTTTTCAGTTCATACAATGAACTACTCCAAGTCAGCAACAAAAAGAAATCAACTATTAATACAAGCAAAGGCTTGGCTGACTCTCAAAATCACTACTCATGGTGAAAACTGACATAGAGAGCAGATGTAAATTAGATGAGTCCACACACACGACAGTCTCACAACAGCAACACCACTGAAAAAGGAGCCAGGCAGGGGCTCTCAGAGGCAGGCTGGCAGAAAGGTCAGCTGCCAAAGGTACAAGGAAGCTTTTCAGCAGACCTCTGATGGGCTCTCGGCTGTCACAGGACTCCTCACACTGTAAAACTCAGAATTCTACACTTAAAAAGGCAGAAGGAACTGGTGATATGGCTCCACAGCGGTACACATGCCTCCCATTCATAAGGCCCTGGCTTCGATTCTCAAAACAAACAAACAACAAAAAAGTTGGCTCTCACCATATAAGGATTGTATCAAACTTTTGCAAAAATTATACTCTGTGTAGTAGTATTAAAGAAAAAACGTCCTAACGTAATGCTAACAGTACTATAAACTGCTAGTACAGTAACAAGCAAAACTAGAACTGCAAATCCAGCAGAAAACCAGGTGTACGTGAGGGATCCTTAGGGTAGCACTGTAAAGACCCTG
This sequence comes from Dolichotis patagonum, assembly GCA_004027295.1. Lineage (NCBI taxonomy): Eukaryota > Metazoa > Chordata > Mammalia > Rodentia > Caviidae > Dolichotis > Dolichotis patagonum. The sequence continues at coordinate 52,566 of PVJX010004755.1, forward strand.
TAAGCGTTAGACACCCACCCACACCGGAGCGCACGCACACACAACACATACCTAACCAAAGGGCTCTCCATGCACTGATTAGGAAGGTGGTCATGTTTAAGGTCACACATAAATAAAGCCTGTGGATATAATTCTGAGGAAGGGAAGTGTCCTACACAGGCGTGTATAGGAACACTTTTAATCCTTAAAGAACACACTCATCATTACCAGGCATCATTACCAAGCCGAAGGTCACCACCATCACTAGGCAACCAGGCCTAAGCAGGTGTGATCTGGGGAGGAAGTAGGCCTCACCATGTACCTTTCCATACTTTTTGGTGGGTAAACCATGAAAAAATCTAAATATGTAACATTTAAAATATCAATCCGGGCCAGCCAGGGATCTAGCTCAGTAGCACAGCCACCTGCCTGGTTCTGAGTTCAACTCCCAGTACCCAAAAATACACGCATACATACATGCATACATAAATTTTAAAAACATACATTTTAAGTACAAGTTATAAGCATTCTGGGAACAATGAAAACATCTAGAACAGAAAGTATGATCACATGCTCTTACAACTCGTGTTAACTCAAAGAATTTCTACAAGAAAATGAGCAGTTCACAGAACAGACTACAGTACCCACTTCACCTTTCCTTCTGACCCAGCACCCCACAAAGACAGGAAAATGGGAAGTGTAAGAAATCAGGGACATGGAGTGACTGTGGAGGAAAACTTACACTGCAGGGGGGCATGCCTGGGTGGGAACGCTGAGGAAAGGCCTTGGGGGCCCTCTCCTTCCTGCACGGCTGTTCCCTTCCTACAGGAAGGGTGGGTTTCCCATAGATTGGGACCATGGCTGCAGACTCGCTCGCGTGGCCCTGCAGCTGAGGTACCCAGAGAAGGCACCACTCCCAGACTTCTAGATAGATTACTGAGGGGTGTGGGGACCACTGAGCACCCTTGAAACACCATAATCCAAGAGTGAATTCTGTCTCTTATTCTCTAGCTGCGACTGAGACTCAACCATAAAACGGCATCAGAGCCATATAACCTCAGATAAATAGTATTCTATACAGGATACAAGCTCATCAATTAATTTTTAGAATATACGAATGAATGTGTCTCAGTTCTATTCAAGTTCTGACCCAACTGGTCCCTCTCTGAAGTGTGTGGTCAGACAACAAAATTCACATCATAAGCTAAAAGGCTTATCATCCTGTGGCAACCATTAAGAAAGCAGAAGTGCCAGGCATTCCGTAACCCTCCAACTTGTTAAGGTAGTACCCACTCAAGTCAGGGCCTCGAGCTGCAATGCACACGTGACTCTGGGTCCTCCTGGGTGGAAGAGTACCTTCCTCCCAAGCATTTCCACTCCATCCCTACACAGGGAAAGCTCCATATGAGCCCAGTAACTCCATGCTGAAGCTCTATAAGTAACAGAAATGTCAATTCTGTGTCTCTGACAAACCAGCAGACTCGAGCTGTGCCGCTCCTGAGAGGAGGGTTCAGTCTCCCAGGCACTGAATGACCAGCAAGGCATCAATCTGGCCAAGGTTCCCACAGCACAAAGAACCCAATGGACCACCACTTATATTCACAAAAACCCGACAGTACGGCTGCCTTCTGGGTAGGAGATGAGAGTCAAATTACCAACAGCAATTAATCAGAAGTTACCAAGAAAACACACTGACATCCTTAACACAGTGGTGAGAAAATTACCAAACAATAAACCAGGTATCACTAAGACCAGGTATCACTAAGACCGCTAGGAGCAGATCAGTAATTCCAGCAGCTAGGGAGGCTGAGGCAAGAGAGTAACAAATTTGAGCACAGCCTGGGCAACTATACAAGATCCTGTCTCAAAAAATAAAAAGAGGCTGAGGATATAGTTCAGTGCAAAGGCCCTGGGTTACATTTCCTAGTATTTCCCCCAAAAAAGTCATGGAACTATTGTCTCAGATAAAACTAGAAGGTAAAACAGACTACTAAAAAGTTGTAGTTAAAATAATACTAACATTCATTGACAGTGATCTATTTGTAAGTCTAATTTAAAAGTAGAACTTTGAACTCTACTGTATACTAACTCTTAATAGTTTGTAACTTTTTAATTTTAATTAGACTTCAGACCTGAAGTTCATCTTCAAAGTAACAGTAACTTAACAGAATATCTTGGGGGCGGGGGGACACACAGAGTCTAGCTATGTCGTCTGGGCTGGCCTTGAATTCACACTGACCCTCCCTGCCTCAGCCTCCCGAGCACTGGGGTGCAGGGGCGCACCCGTACTCAGTTCATGTAGCAGAGCACTTTAATTAAAGAAAAGCATCCTAAGCAAACCACAACCTCACTGTTCAAATGTTCATTAAGAGCATTAGAGACGCCTATATCCAATCTTTTTTTCCTCCCCCCCACCCCAATCTTACAGTAAAGCAAATGGAATTAAAAGAGGAGGGACTTTGAAAACAGACAGTCACACATCCCTCAGCAACTGGAAATTTAAAGACAGCATCCCCTGCTTCGCTGGGCAGAAGTGAGAACTGTGTAAAGTGGACCATGAGAAAACATGGCCAGCTACCTTCCACACCACTCTCGGCTGTGCTGCCTGGGCTCCGGGTTCCTACACATGAAATGACAGCACACAGCCTGACCCGGAGCTCAGCACCGCCACACAGACAGGCAGCCTGGGGCAGCTGCAGCAGTTCCGAGCCACACACTTTGACAGAATGTAACAGGAACAAGAACGTAACAAGAATGTGAGCACACCTGTGCTCTGGCGAACATGTATGACGACAATTCAAGATCCTTCTGAAATTCCTCAAACAGCCCTGAAATCTGTTTCTCATATACTTACTGCTCTTGCGTTCTATATGTAGGTTTCTGGCTACATGTCTAAGCTCAAATTTAAATGTAGAATGGTGACAGAGTTTCATAACCAAAAGTGTCTGTTCTATTAGACCAGAACACACATATATGTGACACACATGGAAAGACTTTGCTGTTTTCAAAGTGAGGAACTCCAGTTTGGCCTCTTTACTAAAATAAAATGATCAAAATTATTTGCAATATGTTGCTGCAGATGAGTTTTTACACAGTGGTACTCTACTTAACAAAAGCTTTTTACAAAACTCAACATAAAACCTATACTTCTGAAATGATCCATGTAAGTATTAACCTGGACATCCAAATAATTTCAAAACATAGCTTTACTGAATTATACACGTCAAAAGAGGCATTCTTCTGTAAATACCACCAGCCAAATATTAAAAGGATCTTAGCCTATCATCTCTATAAATTACTACTTTTACTAGCACTAACACTTTTATTATGTTGTTGATAGTAAGGCCTTACATTAAAATGGACCCTTCCACTTGCGAAGAACTTTCTCGTAGTTTATGCCAATTTAAGCCTCCAAAAATACCCTAAAAATAGATACAATTTTGCAGGTGAGAAAACTAAGACCTGGGGCAAACTGCCAACGTCATACTGACCCTGCACAACAGAAAGGCAGTGCCTCCTTTCCATCTACTTCTCCACCACATTTAAACTCCAAAATGAACAGTAACAGTAAAACTGATGGAAAAAATGAATTAAGGCATTATTACTTTCAGTCATTTGGTCCCAGAATCTAAGAAAAGCGTGATTATATCATTCAATATATTTGCTGATCCTCTAAAGAATTCACTGAACACAAACATACACACCTAAACAGAGGCCAAGGCTACGGCTGTAACTGAAAACTAGGGCAGAGCAACTCATGACACCACGTCCAGAATTCAGTCTCAGTGGCTAAATGAATCCGAGTCATGACCACCTAACCAGTCAAGAATCAGCTCTGACTTGGCCTTAAGATAATCACAAGCTTCAGTAACGTTACATTCCAATAACAAGAACAGAGGTTAACTGTGGTAGTCGGCTTGCCTAATATATACCAGGCTCCTAATCTGATCCTTAGCACTGCAAACAGTAACAAACCTTTGAAGAGGTAAAATTTTTTAAATTGTTGCCAACTCTCAGTATGAGACTCTCTAACACAATTTACATGTTTAAATATTTTCAAGAGCAGGGGGAGAAGGAGAACCCAGAAGCCAACCCTCCCCTCCCATGAGCCAGCAGCAGCCTGCAAGCTGGCAGACAAGAAGAGCACCACCCCACAGAGCCCACCCTGCCCTCATAAGCAACCCACTGATCCGGAGTAACACAGGCTGACATGACGGCAACTGAAGTAAAAAACAACTGAATGCTTATGTCTGATTGACTTTGCAAGCCTAAAACCAACAGTCTGAGCATCTATTTAGAGCATCTATTTAGAGGATAACAATATGCAATATAGCAACTATGGGAGACTTCCTTCTGTCTTGTTTTTGAAATCCAGTATTGTTCTCACTGTTTTGTTTTATTTCATTTTATTATTTTATTTCATTCCCTTTAAAATAAAAAAAAATTTCAAAATGCTAAGACTATTACTACTCATGGAGACACAAATGTCAACAACACAGTTTTACCTTCAAAAAAATCTGCAGTTTGAAAAGGGAAATAAGAAGTGTACACCTAATAATTATAGAATTATTACCAAGAGATAAGCATCTTAAAAGGGTATACAAACTAAAAACAGTAAAAATTTCACGAAGGAAATTCAGCCCTTCAGTCACACACCCAAGTAAAGCTTCATGTGAGAGGAAATATTAAACCTGGTCCACGAGAAAATTACCAGGACAGGCTGCGTGGTGGTGCATGTCAGTAATCTCAGCACTCAGGAGGCTGAGGCAGGAGGCTCTTCACCAGGCCTCCAAGGCCAGTCTGGGCTACATGATGAGTTCAAGGCCAGCCTGGGCTACATAGAGCAAGACACTGCTTCAGAGAGAGAGAGAGAGAGAGAGAGAGAGAGGAGGTTGGCAAGCCAAGTCGTACCATAGGTGAGGAATGGAGAGTAGCACTAAATGAAGTTACTAGCATTAATAAAAAGGAGGAATTAAATAGTGCTTGTGGAATAAAGCCTGAAATTTGTAACACTGAGTTTAGAAAGAAGAGCTACAAAGGAAAATAACGGTTTTTTCTCCCAAACACCAGTTATTCCTTTACAAAGATCAATGTGAACATAGCAGCAGTGTACACAGAAGGTAATTCGAGAGTCTTGTTCCTTGTGGTTACAATTCTTGACAGTTATGTCCAGACATCCAGGCCACTGGGTGGGCCTGACAGTGAGAAATGGGGCTCTAGGATTCCGCCTCTACGCACAATCCTAACAGCACTTTTCTTCTTGTGGTTTTTGACCTCACAGTCAACTGACAGGGAAATGGAAATTAGGACCCCAGCTTTCATCAGAGGGAAGGAAGGAGGGGCGGGCTCCTGAGCGCTCATCCTCAGGCATCCAGCGACTTTTCCATTCTGAGAAACTCGTAACTTCTCAATCGGAGGACAGTGAACTAGGACTTCCACTCCTAACCCCCAAGCCCCAGAGCAAGTCTCCCCCGAAGGCACAGACGCCCGGGGCCACGCAGGCCGCAGTGCCCATCAGCAGCAGCCTTCTCTGCAGCCCAGCAGCAGCAGCACAGCCACCGCAGAGCGGAGCGCAGGCGGGCTCATCGCCCAGGCAGGCTGCTCTCTGGAGTGAGCCCGACTCGCAAACAAAAACGCACCTCTGAACCCTCTCTCCGGGGTCTGGTGACATGCCTGCTATCGTTGTAAACAGGACAAAACAGCAGGGACTGACAGGATTTCTGAACATGACACTGATTTATCAAGCCGAGCACGCAGTACACATCAGTACTGGGCCTGGTGTATCAGAGAGCCGTTTAGGAGTCCCTAACTCCTAACCCTGGTCCCTAACCACTGTGCCAAGCACAGTGGTGCTTCCCATAACTCCAGCACTCTGGGAGGCTGAGGCTGGAGGGTCACAAATTTAAACTCAGCCTGGGCAACTTAGCACCTTAGTGAGACGCTGACTCAGAAAGAAAGAACGAAAGAAAGAACGAACGAACGAACGAAAGAAAGAAAAGAAAAAGGGCTGGGATGCAGGTCAGAGCAAAGGTCCTGACAACAAGCTCAATTCCCAATACAAAAGACAAAAAGAAACAATTTGCAATTGTGTTTATTTAGTAATAAAAACCAATTTCAAGAAAAAACTATTAAAACTTTTCCTTCAGAAAATGTGTTTATATACAATAGAGTACTACACTGCCATAAAGAAAAATAAATGAGGCATTTTAGGCATGGATACATAATGCTAACTGAAATAGGTCAGACATACAAGCTCAAATATTAAATTGGTTCTCTCAAATGAGAAACACAAAGAAAAAAATAGAAAAGAGATAAACAGGAAATAGGGAGACATTCAAATATTTCCCCAAACTACAAATTCCATTCTTTTAAAAATACTTTAATATATAATGCTAATCGGTTTCAGTTATACTACTACTTTACCTTAGTTCACTGTAAAGATTTGTATTATCTGTTTCTTTTTTGTAAGAATCTTTTTGGTTTATGTCCCATACTAAAACTACTTTGAATGATACACAGTATAACTATTGTTATTCTATTATTGGATTATGATATTTTATTTTGCATAAAATAAATGTTTAAGCCTCTCTTTTAGACGGAGGGAGGAGGGAAGGGGTGAGGAAAGAGACTTTAAAAGACTTAAGAAGTGTTACGTGCATGTACCAACTCCCCACAATGAATGTAACCATTACCTTCTACAAACCTGTAATAATAATAATAATAATAATAATAAAGCAGACTCCAAAAAACACCTCTCCTTTAGCTTGAGATTTCTCAAAAGCCTAGACAAGTTTCAATAAAGTTAGTCCAGGAGCTGGCCCAGTACAGTTATATACACCTACAATCCCAGCACCAAGGGGACTGAAGTGGGAAAGACCATCTGGCCAATTTAGGAGACACTATTTCAAGATAAGCAGTAAAAAGGGCTGGGGACAGAGTTTAGTGTAGAGCACTCGTTGGCTTCATCCCCACCACGTGGAGAATAAAAGATGAAAGGCTAGAAAACTGAAGACAACAATCCAAACCAAATTACGCCCTATGATCAAAATGTTATGACTTAGAAATACCACACTAGGTGAAGACTGACTGATGAATAATAAACACTACAGATTATACCCAGTATCTTTAAAAAGTTTTATGAAGTTATACTCACAATATTATTTGTGGAAATACACATTTCTCTTCTCCCCTCAGAGTGTAAATGAAAACATCACCAGCAGATATTTATTAGAGTTACTAAAAGTCCTAATCCCTCAGTTATATTTAGAAAGAAAAAAATAACTCAGCCAAGTCAGCTTTGCTTTTGCTGTTTCTAAACAACAGAGACACAGGTCTGGAGTAAGTAAGACACAGCTGGGGCACCAGGCTACAGGCTTGTAACTATCCAAGATGTGCCCAGCCCTGCGATCAGCTGAGGTCTCACCTGGAAAGAGCCCAGGGCACAACACTGGCAGGAACCCAAGCCCTCCCCACACACTCTGTGTCCCACTCGCTCACCGCCCACTACCAACACCAACTCAGAGACTGTCACCACACTTAGAAAAACCTCCGTGTCCCGCCCTGAAACAGTAACTGCTCCGGTTGGTGCGGTCTCCCGAGGGTCCAGCCTCCCCTCCAGGCCCAGCCCCGACTCCTCCGCCCCCAGAAAGCCTCCAAGGTTCCCCTCCGTACAAGACACAGGAGAGTCTCAGCGTAGCAGGTGAGCCTGTCTGTGGGGGGCTGTCAGCCCCCCAGAAGACAGAGAAACCCCAGAGCAGGCAGCCAGCACTTTATAGAACACATGCAAAGTAGGAGGAATCACCACTTACCACATCAACAAGAGAAAGGCCCAGTTAAACCTCTTCTCAGGAAGGGTAACCACCATGGTGCTAAGACTCAGGGAACGCACCTCACTGAGTGGGTAACTTTGCATGTACTCAGTTTAAATGTTTCCACAACTTTTACTGCAATTACTGGCAAAATGAAGGCTAGAAGTATTTACTTATAACAGCACAACAGAAGTAGAAAGGCTAGTGGATAAATACAATTTAAAATCACTTTTCATTTTCTCTCTGATTGGATAATCAGCTTACAGTACAGTGTTGTATGTAAGACAACAAATTTGTTTTCTATGGAGCCAAAAAACAAATTTTAAAAATCCCACAAAACCTTCCACATTATTTTGCCTTGAGAGAAACAAGACTTGAAATCAAATCTGTGACATACTAGCATGCATGGTGGCACACGCCTGGGTCAGTGAGACTCTTGTCATGAGAGAAAAAGGAAAAGGAGGAAAGAGAAAACAGAAGAGAATGTGTGACACACACCAAAAGCTACCCCACAGGAGGAGGCAAAGGAAGGGCGGCTCTGCAGTCTTCAAGTGTAAACTGGGGAGTAACAGACTCTGCAATTAACCAGCTGCAGCCTCCCTGACTGTGAGGTTAAGAACTCAGGTACTGCTATTCCCCAAAATACATTTCACACATAAACCCTTCGAATAATTAATTATACAAGAGACGCTTGCATGTTCTCAGCAATTCATTACCCAGAGGCCAAAGCACACACTTCAGGACAGGCAGCGACTCCACGAACTCCCTACTTCACACAGCAACCACGGAGGCCAGAAGGACCCTGTGACCAACCCTGATGCAGCCCTCACCCTGGGACACACGGGGCTGAGAAGACACACACTCACAGCTCAGGACCGTAAGGGTTAGTGCAGATGAAGACCATGTCTGCTGCCCGGCTACCCCCATGGGAAGCCGGGCTGCAGCTCGCCCTGGCACCAGCAGTCCCGCAACCTGAGGTCTGCGTGGTGGTGCTGAGGGCAACCCGCATACACGCCCTCCCGAGGGCTCAGGACTGCAGAGCCAACACCTAGGGGCAAAGCGTGGCCAGCATCGGCGTGGGGTCCAGCAGACTGCCCCACGTCACGCAGCAGCGTGGACGGACATAGGGGTGGTGCTGGGAACACTCCCCAGACTGAGCTCTAGGAAACCACACACAAACCCGTGCTGCATTCTTCCAAGGCCCACAGTCTGCACCTCCGACCCAGAGGCCTGGACAGTCTGCTGGTTCTGTCCGGAGATACACACAAAGTCACTGATCTACCACTGGTATTTACTCCCGGTACTCAGAAGTCCACACTACATCACATTTTCAGAATATTTTTATGGAAAAAAATTTTGTATTGGTAAATCTCTTTTTTCCAATTAAAAATAAACCAAGATGACTAGGAACCCAGCTTTCCAGTCCTCCCCAAAAGCCCCACCTCTGGGACCATTCACAGGTCTGCGAAAAAAAAACGGAAAAAACCACTGGCCAGACCCTCTCGGCTCCACTCCACACTGAGACCCTGGGAAGGCTGGAGCAGACGGATGACAACTTTGAGGTCAGTCTGGATTACAAAGTCAGATTATGTCAAGAACAAACCAAAAAAAAGCAAACTTTTTGGAGTTCCACACAATGAAACTTTGTTTCATTCACAAAATTACTTAAAATACTGTGGAGGATTAACCACTGGCAGTCAACTTCTAACACCGGCTGAACTGAATCAGCATGGTACCAGGTGTGGAGGCCCATCTGAGGATCAAGGCCAGCAGCATAAGAGCAGAACTGGAGGGGAAGATGGTGCTGCCAATCCTCCTGGAGAAGTCTGTCGCGCTGGCTTTCCTGATATCAGTTCAGCTGTTCTCATAGTCAGAGGAGCCCAGGACCTCACTGTCGCTGAGGGGGCTGTGGTGCTCTTTCGGGAAGCTCTGGTCCTTACCTTGAGCGTCACTTCCTGGCTGCAGTGCAGATCCTCAGCTGCTGGCACAGACCCTTCATCCCTCTGGCGCAGACTTTCTGGCTTCCACTGCTGACCTCCGGACCTTCCCAGAGCAGGTCCATGATACAGACTCACGTGAGACACTGTCATGAGCTCCGGGCCTCCAGCCAGACTCATGGAGGACACTGCTGTGGGCTCTAGGTCTTTAGCTGGGCTCATGAGGGACACTGCGGTGGGATCCAGGCCCTCAGCTGGGTTCTTTGGGTCTCTGCGTAGACAGAGTGCACTCTTCCACATTTGACTTTCTGGGTGAATGTGATAAAACAATCCTATAAATTATGTGTCCTGGGGCTGGGAATATAGCTCAGAGGCACAAGCACCTGCCTGGCAAATGCGAGGTCATGAGTTTCATTCCCAGTACCAAAAAAAAAAATTATGTGTCCTGTATTAAATATATCCCCTTTCAAACCCTGACTACAACAAATACTATACAAAACTACGTATTGGCTCTGGGTATAAGGTATGTATGAAACATAAAATGAATTCCATGCTTAGACCTTGGGTGCCATCTCCAGCATATTTCGTTACATACATATATCCCAAAATCCAAAAAAATCTCAAATTTAAAACATGTCTGGGTTCCAACTGTTTTTCATAGAGTATATTCTACCAGGAAGAATGGTTAAATGTCAAAATTAAAAATAAAAGAGGTGAAAACCAGGAGATAATGAGGTGAACATTAAATGTTACTTCAAGTTGCTTCTCACTAAAAATTTGTAAAATAAAAAAAACTTACCTAGAATAAGTTTTAATAACAGCTTACTTTTTTCTAAAGTTTTACAGGTAAATTGACATGCAAAGCAAGATTACACTATAGCATAATCTAATTCTGACAATACCCCCTGATATAATGTATGCAATTTTACAAATAAAAAGTTGTATCTATTACAATTGTCAAGGCTAAGCTCTTTAGCTAACAATACAATCCACAAATTAGGTCTAGATATAAAAACAATTTTACTTTATAATTTAGGTATGTCATTAAAATTATTCATCATGAGAAGCAAAATCTCAATAATGAAAAATTCTGCATAGTAAAATGAACAAGTCACAGGAACCCAGACAACAAATTCACACACCCTGTTAAATTGCAGTGAAAATAGCATGTAGGACTCGGGATTTAGCTTAGTGGCATAAGTGTCTGCCTGGCAAGTGCGAGGTCATGAGTTCGATCCCCAGTACTGAAAAAAAAAAATTATAAAAGAAAATAGCATGTAAAAGTTTCAAAATACTAGCACAAAGAAGATTAAACTTGCAGGGAGGCAAGTGCCTATCAAATAAAAATAACTCTGTGGAACAAAGTTACTTATTTCTATAAAGTACTTATTACAGAAATTGAACCAAAAATTACTGCTCCTTTTCAGTTTTTATTCAATTTCCTATTAATATAAGAACGTAATTACTTTCTTCCCCGTAACCACCAGCTCTCAGGAGAGCTAAATCAAGTCATCAAACATTTACTGGCTCCAAATCTACACTAAGCAGGTGCCAAGTACTGAGCTGCAGAGTTGAACAGTAAGTCCCAGCCCAAGAAATTCACTGTCTAGCAGGGCCAACTGACATACTCCAAATCAATCCATTTTACCAGGAACTGAGATCCTCGCGCAGACTCCAAATTCAGGTACCTGTTACCCTCCCAACAAACCAACTTTCAAAAACAGAATTGAGGAAGGGGAGCGAGCATGAGAATGAACCCGAGGCCTCTGCCCTGAACTACATTTCCAGTCATTGCTCCTGTGAGATGGCGTCTCACTAAGTCACTAAACTGCCCAGGGAGTGGTCCTCCGGCCTCTGCCTTGCAGAGCGCTAGGGTTATGACTCTCCCCACCCAGACAGTATTTTAAAGACAACAAATAGCCCCTGCTCTGCAGTGGCATTTCTAGTTATTAGCTTCTGACAGCAAATTGTTTAAGAGACACCACAACACAATATGAACACCAATTTAATTCCATAAACTTTGAATGCCATCAAAAAAACTGAACATCAACTGCTTTAAGGACAAAATACATACTTAGATATTTAGTAGCAAAGCTAGTCTTGTATAACACTCAAAATGAAAACATTTTTCTAAAAGATAAAACTTTATAATATACAAATCAACAAAGTACAGAAAGCTCTATTTAGATAGCTTTCTTTTATACATATTTTATATATAAATTATGTATTTATTAAAAGTATTGATTCACAGCTTTTGAAGGAATGTTAAGTTGAAATCAATATTCTACAAAAATAATGATGTATTCATATTACTGGAAGCAGAAATATAAGAATGAAGTAAAACTGTTGGAATTTTAAAAATAAAATATATTTAAAACAAAAAAACTGATTAAGAAAATCTCTCAAGCTTGTGAAATTTTAAATCACTAGATGAGATGTTCAAAACCCAGTTACCACAGGAATCATTCAGATTACTTGCAAAGCTTCTAAACAAGCATTTATACATAACGCTCACCTACTAATACTTTTATCCCTGATTAAGGGACTGGAGTCCAAGAGTATACCTAAGATCCCAGGGCTGTAGTGGTGTGACTGTAGCCTGTACCCACAGGGCTTTTGAAGGGGTCTCCAGTATCACTGCCAAACCTTATTACTACCACCTAGTAATACTCTACCACCTTCTGCGGTACTCTACTATCCAGGCTGAAAAACAAAACACATTCCCAGCCTCCTCTGCAGCTTGGAGTGGCCATGGCACACAGCTCTGGCCAATCACAAGTACGGAGAAGAGCACCTTTCTTCAAAATTTAAAAAAAAAAAAAGTTTTTTTTTTTAAAAACCTCTTAGCACCTGGCAAGTGTGAGGTCGTGAGTTCAATCCCCGGTACCAAAAAAAAAAAAACCTCTTAGCAAGAAAAGGCTTTCTAAACTGCCCATCTCCCTGCTTGGTGGCACAGCCCCAGTGCGAAGGCTGCAGCGGCCCATTCCTGCGCTGCCGGCCGCAGGCGAGCCTGCAGGGAGCCAGAGAAGGCAGCCCTACTGCAATGGATGCCGTCAATCACGCCAACCTCATCCACCGGCGATTACCCTCGGGAACCACCCCGAAGGTCTACGAATGATCAAGTGTTATCTATGAGGAAACCAGAGCAGAGCAACAAGTATCATGCACTTATAAAACACTGCGCAGCAGCAACTCCCGCAGGTGCTTCAGTAAACACGGACAGATGCGATCTTCACAACCTGATGAGTCTCAACCAATGGTAAAATTGTTATAAATACTTTTACAAAAACAATACTTAAAACAAGGCTAACCTTGCTTACTGCAAGATTACCCCTTCCCGTTATTATGACAGCACACTTCCTTGTGTAGCTGAGAACAGAGGTAACAAGCATACATACATATTCACTGCCAAAGTGAGGGAGTGACAAACCAAGGTCTGCCGCCAAGGTGGGATACAATGTTTACAGTCCAAGACCAACAAAGTCAGAGGCCAGGAAGGCTCAGTACCCTACCCAACTCCACAGAACGTGCAACTCCGAAAGTCTAGGCTGATAGCTGTGTAGTTACACTAAGGAAACACAGCATATACACTCAGAGTTACTATTGTGAACACAATCAAAACCAAAGATACAACTTCATCATCACACAGAATATGTAACATGGGACCAGGTCTTTCAAAGTGAAGCCGCTTTGCCACACTGCCTCCTGTGGAGTTTTCTGTCACCGTGATGTAGATTTAAACCACACCAAACAACAGAACAGAGAGCACAATTCCCACCATTCCAACCTAAGTCTCAGACAATGACGAGGCTGAGAAGTTCACATTTGGGCTTAAAGAATTTTTAGGTGTCCAGGTACACAGTCTGTCTAAAAGAAGTGTGTGTATCCATGCCCAAGTATTAAGTCTAAATGCTGTAACATACACTAATGTATTTGATCTTCACATCATTATGACTTTGGTAATGTATCTACTTCTGTAAAACTTTTATCCATCTTTTTACCAAAAAAAAAAAATGTAAAACAAAGCTAACCTTATATGTGTGTGTATACTTGTTTTAAATTTTCTTCAAACAATATACTGCCTCAACTATTTCACTAATAGCCCAATGTGTACAAACAAAATATTTAGCTAAGAGGTACTGGGGTCTTCATTAAGATTAAAACAACCATTAAACAAGAAAAATATTTTTTTCAAAAATACTAATTTAGCAGCCCCTTTCCAGGGGCTCAAAAAAAGCTCCAAAAGCTATGCTTCCAGCTAAGCATGGTGGAACACACCTGTATGCCCAGCTTAAAGACTTAGTAAGACCCTGTCTCAAAATAAAAAATAAAAAAGGGCTGGAAATACAGCTCAGCACAAAAGCCCTGGGTTTGATCCCCAGTACCCCATGTCACCTAACTCCCATAGTCTGACAATTAAAATAAGCAAAATAAAATTATCTAAATAGTCAAATTTCACTTAGAGTTGTAATAGTTTTACTTTCTGATCCATAATCTCTCACTGCATCTGGCTGCCACATTTCCTCTGTGGTCCCCAATCTGTGTCAACCTCAGCATTTCTCCGTCTTTCACACCCTCAATACCTCGGGGAACAATGGGTAGTTTGGCCCTTACCTTAAAAATACCTGCACGTATTTTTAAAGCAGCTATACAGAGAGCAGGTACAGCCCAATGGCAAAGTGCTTATCCAGCCTGCACAACGCTCTCTGCGCTGGATCCCAGCAACACAAAGGAGTGTGTAAGGAGTCTTGATTATGTTGAGTGAAGAGCCAATCCCAAAGGTCACCACTGCACGATCCCATCGATGGAACATTTCTGAGAACAGGCTCGTGGGTGCGGGGCAAGGAGCACGGCTGGGCTACAAGGGCACCAAGAGGGCTCTGCAGTGCTGGGAGCCCTCAGCTCGCTGCGTCAATGCCGACAGCTGAGGTGTGACACTGCACCATACTCTGGGGGATGTCGCCAGAGCAAGAACCTGCATAAAGGTACAGGGCTCTCGACAGCTGCTCACACCTCAGGTGCATATACAAGTACTGTACTTAAAGTAAAAAGTTTCATATACAGTAATAATAGGAAATAATTTGCTCTAGAATAAATTTCAGGAAAACTCAGGTAACAACCACAACACTCTAATCCTCACAGGCGCACTGATCATTAGCGTCTAAGAAAGTTACTCCCAGGCCTCCCCACAATGAGCACGTAGTGGTAACTCATTCAGGGCGCCTTCTATCAGCTCGAATGTCGGCTCAGAACACATGCCAAGGGACAAAGGAGAAAGAGAAAGGTGCCAAAGACAGGTAATCAGGATGAGTGCTGACTTTTCAACTAAACCATCAAAAGGCACAAAACGTGAATACTTAGTTCAATTCATTTAGCTGGTATTAAATACTCATGAAACTCTACAGCTTCCCAATGTGAAATACGGCAGGTTTTTGTCCAAAGACTAAATCAAACCCTTCACTGCTCCAACACACCTCTTAGGGACAATGTGTGTGAAACACAGAAACTGCCGAGCCAAGACACTGTAAATGCAGTGGGCTATGCTTTCTCCTCCACAAATCTAACTCCACCAACAGTGCACCAAACATAAACCCTTTCACAACCTGGAGGACAAAAAGAAACATCTGACCATAGTGAGAAATACAGTTCATCCAGGTTAGTAAGTGATGGTGAATTGGTATGTGAGACCAAAAGTGAGGGGTTTGGGGGTTTTTTTGGTACCCAGAATCGAACTCAGGACCTTGCACTTGCCAGACAAGCACTTGTGCTGCAGAGCTGTAACTCTGGCTGAAAGATAAAAATTCTTTTAGCAGTTTAAATACTGTGGCAATCAGCTTTCCTCCCTACAAGAGGTAACATTTATGCCTCTGCGCTAACTCCCCAGCTACAAGAGGTAACATTATAATCACTGAACTAACTTTATACATGGGTGTGTGTGTGTGTGTGTGTGTGTGTTCCAGCTCTACAGAAGCCAAGAAACACTGTACATACTATAACTGCTGCTGCTAATTTACCAACATTAATCAATTTAAACCAAGAAAGTGGGGCAGAAACCTGCTGTGGCCTGGGCACTGGAGGCCCTGGGATGTCCACACCTTGGCAGAGTGCTGCGGGAGGGGGGGGCACAGGGGATGGGACAGAACTCCCGGAGGCTGGGCGCACGGGCTGGGGGCCACAGGGAGGTGCCCAAGGGGTGAGAGGGACTCTGGCTCTTTCTGGCCCTAAGGCAAGCAGCTCTGCTCCAGGCGCTGCTGCTGGCACACTATGGAGAGGCCAGAGGGAGAGGTGTGGTCCGGTCTGCCTGATTACACACCAGAAACTTGAAAACTATGAGCCAAAATTAACCCTTCCTCTCTGGGAGTTTATTACCTCAGGGATTTGTCACAGGAACAAAAGTGACCAACACTGGGAATAAAGTGCCATTCCCACAGACTGACTGTGCCACCTCCAGTAAATGTGACCTTTTATGAATCAATTCATCACTGCCCACTGAGACCCAGAAGTCTTCAATGCTTCCAAACACCACAGATTAAGTAATGCAAAACTTCCTGAGGAAGCAGATGAAATTGGCCCCTTCCTCACTAGTGTCTGATTGACACTATTTCTATTTTATGATGGTGCCACAGTGACCAAAGCACCAGATTCAAATTCTGATGGGCTGCCACGTGCAGCATGCAACAGTGCTCTCTGCAGACCTGCAAGTGACTGTCGCACCTGGTGGCCACTGTCACCAAGGAAACACACAACAACACACAGCAGGTGTGCCGTTGCACTCCAGACGTCCTTCAAGTCCAATGTGGTCACAATGGAACTCATCCTAAGTCCGGAAGACCTGTACTTCATATCAGATTTCCAAATGCACATGAAACAGAAGACAGCGCTCATTTAAGGAAAAAACAGTGTAAGTAAAAGAAAAAAAAATATTATACATCAAGAAAAAGATTTTCAATGACTTATATTCTTTCTCTGTGATCTAGGAAACATCCATCATTTTTTGCACCACAATTAGGCTGCTCCAGCACAAAGCAAGCCCAGTGTCGTTCACCCACGGACGTGCACTTAGCCAGCCCATCCACAAGACCCTCCGCCCGCAAGACTCCTCATGTCCCCACTGTGCAGTTCAGGCTCCAACCAGGCCAAAGTCTGGAGAGTGAGGTCAGTCACCCCTGCTCCCCTGCAAACAGCCGTCCACACACCTGTGGAGCTCGGCAGGCCCGCTCGCCCCGAGGCTCCCAGCACACTGAGCAAGGTCAACACGGGTCTCCTTCAGCGACATCACCACCCGCACAAGGGCCTGGGTCTCAAATACCCTCCTGGACCCCTCCTCCCGGAGCCTCAGCATACACTCCTCTAAGAAGTCCACAAGCAGCAGCTGTTCGCCACCACTGCCCCACAGCCGCTCACAGGACAGTGGCTCTTGGAGGGCCACTCTCCCTTTCCAAATTCCTGAGAATGGCTAAATAATAGGCATTTCACTAAAATGTGCTAACGCAAGAGTTACCATCAGGCACCAAACAAAATTGCTTCTGTACTTTCACTAATTACATAAAACAACCTCTGGAAACTATGAGGAAATTGCTACTAAAAATGGGGTAAAAAGAAAAAGTATCCTACAAAATGCAGATATCATAGAACCCCTATCACCAGTTTCCAAAATTACTTGGATATAAAATTTACAAAATATGTAACACCTTCTTTTAAAGTTTTCATGTGTGAAGCAGAAGCAGTCTATTTCTAAAAGGTTATCCTGCTTGGCATGGTGGTGCATGCTAGTAATCGCAGCACTTGAGCGGCTGAGCCAGAAAGATCACCACAAGTTCAAGGCCAGCCTGAACTACATAGCAAGAAAGCAAATAAATAAATAAATTGGTATCTTTATTTCAGATAATCAATTCGTATCTGAGACAGATCCCATTATTACTTTATGTGGCCTGACTTTCAAACCTCACTAAAGGAAAGACCTTATGACATCATTTGACTCCCCCAAAACGAAACTGTTTTCAGGTCCATGGTAACACTCTGCAAGGCTGAGGAAGGTGACCCCAAACCTGAGCCCTGCCTGGGCAACGCAGCCCTTAGCAAGACTCTATCTCACGCAGCAGAAAAGGGCTGGAGGTATAGCTCAGCACAGCCCTGGGTTCCATCTCCAGCACCACAAATAAATAAGAGCAAGAGAACACATTTTCTTATAAAGCAGTTGTTTGATTCCAAGAACTGAGTTTTGCAGTCAGTGCACCCTCCCTGCCACTGAACAGCAGAATCATTAATAAAATGACCATGAGAGGAGACCATCACTGGCTTTTTCATTTTATGTCCCTTTATTGGGGTGTGAGGGCAAAACATCACCAACTAAGAAGTCCTGCCTAACTGTTCCATGAACCCTCTGGCCTGGAAGAGCTGGTGTTACCAGTAGCTGCATGAAATACTACAGGTGGACCCATTCTGATTCTCAGCCAAGATACGGACAACTATGGTACTGTTAATTACTAACATTGCAACGTCCACCAATACTGCAAAAGAATGTTAAATTTTGCCATAAATTTAAGTCCTCACTTGTTCAGTCACATGCTGACACAGATTGAAATATTTCAGTTATCAATGTGTATTTTAACCGTCATTGCTATGGAATATAAATGCATGGGGTCAATCATTTCTCAGGGAGACACACTTCTCAAACAGATTTCAGTGTGTGTTATGAAAAAAAAAATTTAAGAAACATATTATTAGAGCCAAAAGTCAAGCTAAAATAAAATAAAAATATAAGCTGTCGAATGAAAAAAAGATTACTCCTAACTAATGGTAAAAAAGAAAACTCAGGTAGAAAACTTGACTGTAATACACAGTTCTTCCTCTAAATTTGAAAGTTAAATATTTGTCAGACATGCTGTTTTGTGAAAATTCTCACAATTTTAAGTTCTCTGGACAAAAGGCTGCTTTTATTTCCTAGCTCTCCCTCATTACAACTCAAAATGTACTGAATGACTCTGCAAAGAATTAGCTCCTCTACCCTGACCGAAACTCTTGGCTGAGGAATTCATGAGCTGCACCTCAACCAAAAGGTTAACAGCCCAAGAAACTTTAAGAGTGAAACAAAGTAAGAACACTGACCAGGAGGCCATGGTGTGAGAGCTACTTTACACAGCCCATTTTTTAAAGTAACTTGTACAACTAGTCAAAAACTCATTAACCAGGTCTTTAAACAATTTTGCAATAAATGTTCCACCTGAAAAACTAAAAACATTATGCATTTAAAACATTTGACAAGCAATTTCAAAGAGCCTGAACTCCACAAGGGAATAAAACAGTTTAGAAAAATCATTTTATTGTATAAAATCTTGGGGAATAAAGGCATTTGTAATTTATTTACATCTTTTTTACATTTATTTACTTTTTTACATTTTTTTTTTTTTTTTTTTTTTGGTGCTGGGGTTCGAACTCACGACCTCATGCTTGCCAGGCAGGCGCTTAAGCCACTGAGCTAAATCCCTGGCCCCTTTTTTACATCTTTTAAATTGCTTTGGTGACCAAAATTCTCATTTAAGTAATTAAAGACACAAACTCAAATAGTTGAGAGCCCCAAATCCTAACCACTAGACCACCTGGGAGCATCTCAAATAATTGAATAAGGCAATAAAGTCCTGTTTTTCAACAGAAGTGCATTTAAAACCACTGTATCAGAAAACTGTCTCTTGGCTCATAATTTTCAAGATAGATGTTATGTTAGTCTGAAAGCAGTACCCACGGCCTGGAGCTCAGTCAGGTTCACAGACACCAGCGGTATCTGACAAACACTGGATTAATGGTGGCTTCTCTCCTCCGCTTAGAGCATCCAGCTGAACAGTACAGCTTCTGGAATCTGAATAGCCTGAGCCCAACTTCACAGGTAGACGTGAAGAGCTCTTAACAGACCCAAGGCCCTGACACTCTCCCCTCCAGTCTCTTCTAGCCAACTTCTTAGGTTACACCAGTGACATCAAGATTGCTTCCAGGCAATTGATTGACCTAAATACAGAGTTTGGAGGAGGAACTAGGCTGGCCTGGTTAAAACACACACACACACACACACACACACACACACACACACAAATTGAATATAACCAAAAATTTCCGTACACTATTATTTTTTAAGCAACTTCTTTTTGCCTGTAACCAGCAGCACAAACTTCTTTATCGAGTCTGTCCTCAGAAACAGAAAAAGGCTCCACAGCAGAACATCCCTAATTCATGTTCTTCTGTTCACACAATTGAGCTTATCTAACGGGGTTGCTTTAATTATTTTACCAAGTCCTAACTCTGGGGCACTCCTGACAACAGACAGTCCTGACAGAAAGACTTCCAGCACTGCATTAACAAAGCCCAGAACTTTTTTTACCTAAAGTTTCAAACTTCTAGAAGATGAATGATTTCTGACAAGACGGCAAAACCTTTACATTTCAAAAGTACTTTCTCTTTAGAGTAATAAATAAACATGGAGGTTTGCCTCAGTTAAAAACCCAGTGAGCTTCAAAGTCAACAGGGCTGAAACTTCACAGTCCAGAGGCTCGGTGGCTTGCGGGTTTGCTTTCTCTGAAGGCCGGGTGGGGCCTCTTCCCGGCTGTCAATGGACCTTTCAAGGCCGGTAGGGCCTGGCCCGCTTACTCCAGCCTGTTCCCCACAACTGGCAAGGGGACGGGAAAGTTTAACAGCTCATTTACCCAGCACAATCCTCAGGCTGTCGCACTGGAGGATTTGTCTCCCGCAGTCTGGCTGGGTGATCCAGGCCCCCACCTAACAGTTTTGGTCCTCGTTACTCCCCTAACTCATCAGCCAAACACCACTCCCCCAACCCGCTCCTCTCCGCTCCAGCCTCTGACGTCACTCCAGCCTCTGTCACTCCAGTCTCTGCGGTCCCTTTCTGAGAGCCTCCAGGCAGGTTCTAATACTCTCCGTACAAGCGCTTTCGCTCGCACCTCAAACGCTGTTCCAACAGTTGCTCTGCCTTCACAATGCGGCCGGGGATGCCGCGACTGCTGCAAGTGAACACCCTAAAGCAAACACGGGAGGAAGAAGGCACTGGGGAGACAGTGCTCACCAAGGCAGGGGCGAGATCAAAGCTCCACCATCCTTGTTAGGGATTAGAAAAAGAGAAACAGCCTTTCAGAGCGGAACCGTCTGGAGACGCCCAATAAGTTCCTGTAAACGCTCAGCCGGTATTCCATAGGTTTGGTAAACAGAGGAAACATCCGTGGTTCTGCATATGTGCACATCGGGCAAAATGAAAACTCAGAAACAGTACTGGATGCCATTCTTGGGATCCCTGAAAAGGCAGCCAGTGCACGATTCTGTTTTTCATTGCTTTCTCTTCATATTAAATAATCTTGTCAGAGAATGAATGAGCATTTAGATTCGAACACGGCACCCAACGTCTAAGCAAAAAAACGAAGCTGCTTTTTGCACGCGCTAACCCCTAAAGAGGCTGGCAGTCCAAGGGTCAGGACTCATCTCCAGCAGGATGGCCGGCTGGAGCCCCCGTGTCACCGTCCCGAAGCATGGGAACACACGTCATTATCCAGTCAGTAACTGAAAGCAAAGAAAATCAAACCACCAATTTTCCAAAAGGTCCCCGCCTCAGCCCAAATCCAGCCCAGTCAGCTAGCCCTCCACTTCAAGTCCCAGAATGAGACACCTGAGGGTAAAGAAATGGACAAAGGTTAACAAACTTATCTAATTCCGACAAGGAAGGTTGTGCAACAGGGAAAGAATCCGCAGGATGCCCTTCCTGGGGATGTTTTTCAACACGCCTGCTCTGCAGTTAGGTCTGCAGCTCAAACTACAAGCACTGGCCTCGCTATTTAACTTTCTGCCCCCTTTCACGGACAGCAGCACCCTGTGCTCAACAGCGTAAACAGTAAAGGAGCACTCGAGCACCGAACGTCTGGCTTCCGAAGGTCAACACCGAGCGGTCTCGCACCGGGCCACACTAGGGTTCTCCCCGCCTCGCCGCACACCACTGAGCCCAGGCTGGAGGGCCGCGCGCAGGCGGGGGCGGAGGCGGCCGCGGCGCGGACCCCACCCCAGATCCTGCCCGCCGAGGTTCGCACCGGGGCGCGGCGGGGCCGGACTGCCGGGTGGGGCGACGCGGGCCGGCGGGAGAAGCGGGGTGCGAGCGGGCCTCACCTGCGGGGTGCGCTCAGCCGGGTTCTTCATCACTGCCTGGCGGAAGCTGTTATCCACGTAGGACGCCATGGCCGCGGGCCGCGCCGCCGCTCCTCTCCGCCCGCCCGCCCGTCCGCGGCTCGCTGGGGCTGGGGACTGAGACGGCCGGGACACGGGCCGCGGGGCTGCGGGGCGGGCGCGGGGCGGGGCGGAGGCCGGCTGTTCGCCCCGCCTCCGCCTCCGGCTTGGCCGCCGGGCGCCGCTCAGGGCCGGGCGCTGAGGAGCGCGCGCGCCGCGGTGGCCGCCGCCGCGCCTGGTCGCCGGCTGCTGGGCCCGGCCGCGCCCCCCGACTGCTGCTGCATCCCCCCGGGCCGCGCCGCCGCCGCCGCGCCTCCGCCCATGGGCGCCGGCCCGGCCCGGCCCGCGCGGCTCCGGCCCAGCTCTCGGAACTTCGCTCTTGTCCGGCCGAGCGGGCGGGCGTGCGAGGCCGCAGGGGAGCGAGAGGGCGAGCGAGGCGCCCGAGAGCGTGTGGGAAGCGGCGACTCCCCTCCTCTTCCTCCGCCTCTTCCTCCGCCCGCGCCGCTGCGGCCGCCCGAGCCGCTCCTCAGGGAGGAAGCGGCCTCCAGGTCTTGTTGCTTTGTGCTGCAACCATGGTGAGCGCCGAGTGACGGGCCGCCGAACCAATGGGCGGCAGCCGCTTCACGGGGGTGGGACGGGCCTGCATCGGGCCCCGCCCCTGCGCCTCCCTGCGCACGCGCCGGCGAGCTGAGCCCTGGGCCACGGGTCGTCGCGCCCGGGCGAGGTGTTGGCTGGGGCGGCGCCCGGCGCCCCTGACCCCTTAGGGACGACATCGCGCGTCCCTTCGTCGCTCGGCCCCCTGGTTCTCACGGCGGTTGCGTTGGCGTCCGGGCTGGGCCCTGGCGTAGCGTCTAGGTCTGGTGCGGACCTAGCCACCGCAAGGGGCCGGGCTGGTGGAACCGAACCCCTCCCCTTCGGGTTTTGCTTTCTTTGCGCCGCGCGTGCTCAAGTCTGTTTTGGTGTATGCATGAAGGCTGAGACAAGGCTTGGTTTTTTTTTATGACCTACCACAGTGAGCTTTTTAAAGACTGTCAGACGTGCGTTTTAACATCTAGTTTGTTTAAACGCTTCGAAGAGGTTGTCAGCTCCTGTTGGGGGTCCCTAAGACACCTGGGTGACAAACAGATTTGCGTGGTTGCTTGGAGAGTGGCCTGTGCTTGCCCAACTTTGAGAAACAACCTACGTTGGGGATTTTAGGTATAGATCCTTATTAATATCACTTTTGCTGGAACTGCATCTCTCTGTCTCTCTCCCTCCCTTTGTTGTTGTTGTTGTTGTTGTTGTTGTTGTTGTTGTTTTTTGAGATAGTCTGACCGGGTCACTGAGTTGCCTAGGCTGAACTCAAATTTGTGGTCTTCCTGCCTCAGCCTTCCAGGGTGCTGGAATCACACCATGTCCCATAGCACCTGACCCTAATATTTCCTCGCCTGTTTGTTCAGCACCAACATCAAATTCTGTGTCACAAACCACCATCTTGCCAGCAAAGGAATTTAGTGCCATTGCGGCTCTGTAGGAGGGGCGGGATTCAAACCCAATGAAGTGAAAAAATACACCTGACATCTCCACCTGGTGTCTGTAGACATCTCAGAACGAACAAGTGTAGACTGGATTCCTTCTGTCCTGCCCCAAACGTGTTCCACTCACAGCCTTCACCAAACTGATGAAGCCCTCAGCCAGTTAAAAAAAAAAAAAACCTGGACCCTTCCTTGTTTTATTTCTCTGACATCCTGCAAGGGCCAGTGAGACCTGCGAGCTTAGCTCAGCTTTCCCAGCACCACGCCGCACCTCAGCCTCTGTGTGCCAGCTCCGTGGTTGTGACCCTGATCTGAACCGGGCAGCTTCAGCCTGCACCGCAGCCCTCTTCTTCCCTTGCCTCCAACGGTACGTCTTTTAAGAACACAGCCAGAGTGACTCTGCTCAGCGCCCCAGAATACTGTGTGAAAGCCAGCACCTGGCCAGGCACGAATGCCTGTGGACTTGCCCCCTGCCCCCTTTTAGTTAACTCACTCCAGCCCTATCTCCGGCGACTCTTCCTTCTCATGTGCAAAGACACGTTAGGCCCCATGGTGTCTAGGGAAGAGTGGGCAAATTCCCTCTCCTGTCTTTCCCATCCCTCATTTCTGCTAGTGTGGATTTACCTTCCACCTGCCTGGCAGACTACACCCACCAGCCCAAAGAACAGCAGTCCTCAGAAAAGTCCAAAAAGTAGCACGTTGTTTCTCACCTTCACATCTTTATTCAAGATGCATCTTTCTGGCACTCTGCACACACTCATTCTCTTCCTGGCTTTATTTGCTGCCATCTAATATGTATTTTAGGTTTTTCTTTCCCTCCACTGTACTGTAGCCTTCTAAAGCCAATGGTTTTCATTCTTTTTGTCCACTGATGTCTTCAGTACATAGCCAGTTGACAAAAATATATTGAAGAGATAAATACATTAGTAACCATCATGTTACTCTGTGTTTCCCTTAGATTGTTACATATGTTGTCTCACTGAGATCCCTGGTTGAGGAGAGGAGGCTGGAAGAGAAGATTAACCTCTTCCAGCCCATTTTCTGTTCTTCAAAAGAAAATAGATTTATGTACTCAGGATTTGTGAAGATTACATACAGGGTATGCACAATCTCTTGCACAGTGCTTGAGTCAGAGTACATACCATCAGATGGTGGTTATTTCCAAGATCATTGGCATCATCCCCACCCTCTGAGGTTACTGAAACAGTTATTATCATCCTACTTGCAGATGAGGAAACTGACAGTAAAATGGGCCATGTGACTTGCCCCAGTTCCAGACCTGCCTTTAACTTCAGAAGGTCTGGAGGGAGCTAACAAATGGCCCCACACACCCTATCATAAATCCCAAGAGCTACAGTTTAACTGTGGGAGGAGGGGTACTGCTACAGGGAGTATCAGCTTCTGGTCTGCGTCTCCTACCCGTCTTCCTGTCGGGGCTCCATCATGTCCCACAGAAAAGATCATACATAGGACAACCCAGCCTGTACCTCCAAGCCAATCCCGCCCCCCACAAGAGCCACCCCTTTGGGTTTCCTCAGGGCCAAGGTAAAGCCTGGAAGAGGGCTTGGAAAAGGGAGAGTAATGGAGTCAAGACCAAGACTCAGACGCATGAGGCTTCTCCCCCCACGGGCCCAGGAAAGCAAGGACTTGGGCAGCAGTTCCTCTGAGCCAGATCTCAGCCAATGGCTGTGAGTTCTGGTTGCAAATCAGCACTGTTCTTTACTCTGGTGCTGTGCTATGATGCTATACTGTGACACGGGATTGTACTTGACCCAGGTAAGGCATGATAGGTAGTATGGGTTAGCCACCAACAAAATGATTAACTCACTGTCAACTTCTAGGATATCATTTAACTTCAATTAAACCTAATTTTCCCACCACGTATAATCTACTTATCTACATATGTCAACAATGCTATCAGGGCTCGGAATCTAGGACACCTGATACATGACAGGAATTGCTGTTTTATTAACACTGGAGCACCAGTAGTATACTGCACACGTCACAGAAGATGGAATGAGACACAGTTCTGACGATCTGCCAGCTACTCTGCACCAAATTGTG
Organism: Dolichotis patagonum; assembly: GCA_004027295.1. Taxonomy (NCBI): domain Eukaryota; kingdom Metazoa; phylum Chordata; class Mammalia; order Rodentia; family Caviidae; genus Dolichotis; species Dolichotis patagonum. The sequence continues at coordinate 78,081 of PVJX010004755.1, forward strand.
TCACAAGCCATAATCAGAGTAAGCTGTCTCTTACACTGCCTCAGAAGGCAAGTATAAAAGTAAGGAGTTTTGTTCTTTGCTCACCCAGTTATCTAGAAAATCATTAGGGGACAGACCACTGAGTTTTAGGTCCAGAAATACATTTTAGGTTCTGGCCTTAATACCATTCTACATTCTAACTGTAAAATCACATACATCCATATGTCATATAGGTTATGTGTTCAGAGTCATTTCTATTTAAAAAAAAAAAAATCCCGTGAGTCCAGCTATAACACAAGACAATGAAAAGGAAAGGAAAGAAAAGCGGGGGGGCTCGTTTTATTTTTTAAAAAAAATAGAGTGCCTACCATCCAGGCAGTGGGTAATCACTTTGTGTGGTGCCTCGGAGGAGGTAAAGGTCCTCCGTGGAATGTAGTGGTGAATAAGACACCCAGGCCCCCTCCCAGGCACTGGTTGACATTACTTACCTCCAAGGAGGAGGGCAAGAGTAAGAGAGGAGACCCCAGAGCTGCCCAGCTCTACCTGGAAGACCAGCCTTCCTCTTGCCATCCCACCCCTCAGCAAGGTTTCCAGCCAAGGGGGTCAGTTCTACTACAGACATTCCTCACATGCTGTCCCTGCCCTTGGAAACTTTTTTAAACACTGTTTTTCAGTTTCTGTGAGTCTTGCACTCAAATCAGTAAGAATCGCAGGAGGTGCAGGGCCCAGGCTGGCTATCAAGGAGCATGCATGGCTGGGAAGAGTGGATTTACCTGCAAACAGCATTCCAGAGAGTCCCTGGCCGGGAGAACAATTACCCACTCTAGGGTTCTGAAGACAACTAGACACAGTGTATCAGAAGCACAACTTAAAACCTCAGGTTTGATTTTACAGGCAATAGAATCAATTCAGAGAGGAAGAGTGGCCATGTGGGTAAGAACTACCCTAGTACAGATGGCATGTAAATGTGTGGTTATTTTGGAGCTGATTCTAGAAAAAGAAACCACTTCCCCTGTTCTGTCAAAGGTACTACCTTGCTTCTTCTCACATAAGATCAAATGTGTAAGTCAACTAACGTACGAGATAACAGAACCACTCTCTTCAGATACACTATTTGATCCCTCACCTGACATCACAGCTTTGCTCCATCAGTTTGAAGTCTCGGGACAGTAGGAGGGAACAGCCTACTTTATTTTCCTTCTTGTAAGAAAGCTGAGGCTGACATTTCTGAAAGGAAATGAATGCACTGTTAAACATTTGTCTGTAGATTCTGTCTATTGTTGCCTAAGTGTTTGCATTTATTTTTATAAATTGCTCTTGGAACTGTGGTCCAAAATCAGTCTTTTTTTTTTTTTTTTTTTGTACGGGGGATCGAACTCACAACCTTGTGCTTGCCAGGCAGGCACTTAGGCCACTGTGTTATATCCCCAGCCCCAGCCTGCCAGTCTTTAGGGAACCTTGCAAAGAAGCTTAAGTAAGGTATAAAAACAAGTGTCTTTTAAAGCTTGAAAATAAGTAAAATTAAAGATCTCTGTTAAAGTCTAATATAAGTACCATCACAGGATCAGTAAGAGTACTCAACCCATAGTTTTGTTTTATTTTATTTTGTCTCTTTTTTTAATTTAATACTTCGGATTGAAACCAAGGCCTTTGCAGTGAGCTACAGCCCCAGGCCCTTACCTTTTGTTGCTGTTTTGGTTTGGTTGATTGGTTTGTTTTTCAGCACAGAGTTTCGCTAAGTCACTAAGTTGCCCCAGGCTGGGCTGGAACTTGCCACCCCCTTGCCTCAGCCTTCCAGGCTTCTGAGATTCTAGGCCTATAATGCACAGGCTTTTAAAGCCCACCTGGATAACTTTGGAGTGGGGGGGGGGTCCGTTTCAAACAGGTGACATTAGCCCAGTGAAAAAATTCTGTTATAATGGAGCATTGTCTAAGATCACATCTTGGTTTCTTCAGTTATGTGGAGGTGATTATACACAACTGAAATTACAACCACAGCAAGCTGGCATGCAGGGAAAGAATTTGCAAGTGCTCCAAAGAAGATCAGCTGCAATTATTGCCAGCTCTGGTCTCCAGGTGGTATCCAAGGGTAAATGCAAGTGTGCTAGAATATAACTGTCTGCCGCAGGCATGTCCAAATCAGACAAGGTCATCTGAACAAGAGCAAAGAATCAGTGTTCTTGGCCAGCTGTGATTTCTAAATGCCAATACTAATAATCATCCTGAAGTCATGATTATTTAATGTTCATCAAATCCAAGACCAGTGCTAGGCACCATATGCACGTAAACAAAGACAAAGTGCCTATGCGCTGAGTTTACAAATCTGAATGAAGCAAAAGCAGTGAAGGGCAAACAAGGGCGTGGGAAGTGTGTGTGGAGGGCTGGTTAGATGAGGCTGCTGCGCCTGAATTGTTGCTTTCGTTCTCACGATCAGAAAGTCCATCATGTGGCCATACAGAAATGTAAAGGCAATTGGTCACAGGGGAAAAGCACACTGCCTTTTTGAGGTTGCAAGAGGAAGTCTAAAATACCACAGGGCAAAACAGACCAAGTTAGAGACCTCGAGGAGGAAAACACAAGTAAATGACAGAAAGAGAAAAAAGGAATGCAGTATGGGGACTGGGTAAAGGTGACACCCAAAGTGTGCAAACAGGACGTTTACGCTCTTCTGTGGCAGCTGCAGCTGGCCCTGGCTGTCTTCCGTACGTTCCATATGCTCACATTTTATTTATCCTATAAAATAAACCCTGCCAAGGGTAAGGGCTTATAGAACAGAGTTCAGTTTCACCTTAACCTTATCTCACCCAGCAGAGATGAGCGTGTGTCTCAAAACATCTGGAACTTATTACACCAAATTGCAGCCCCATAACAACTCATAAGGTGGGGCCAGGTATTTAGCTCAGTGGTATAAGCGCCTGCCTGGCAATCTCATAGTTGTGAGTTCAATCCCTGCTACCAAAAAAACCCAAACCCAAACAAAACAACAACAACAAAAAAACCTCATAAGGTGATATTCATGGTACTCCACCCTGCCCTGGCCTGATGCCTCACAAACAGACCTGTGACACAGCCTGGGGGCCGCGCTGGCGTGATTAGAGTAGCAGGACTGCTCCTGCAGTCCATGTCATCAGGCAGTAAATTCTGCTTTACCCAACACAATTGCACATACAAGTGATATAATGGGAAACTTGGAATCTGACCCAGACTGCCCGGAATTTGAGTTACATCCCCAGCTTTCAGTGTTCTTAAATTAGAATCTCACAAAACTGTCCTGGGTGGGCTTTGAACTTCCAGCACTTCTCCCTCAGGTCTATCACAGGTGTGTGCACTAGCTTGGGAGGCCGTCAGGGTGCAGTAACGCAGGCCCCGCAGCCTTGGATGCAGAGCGCAGCCTCTCTAGGGACCAACCCCTCCTTTGTAAAATGTGGTTAGTAATCTCTTTCTTGCTAGATTAACATGACAGTGACTCGAAACAGAATTAATGAAAGCAAATACTCTAACTCAATCTCTCCCTTCTCCCAAAGAGGAATTGCATTAGTCATGGAGTATTTATCCAAGCCCTTCACGTTTCTAGGAAAGATTTTAGGCTAAAAATACACCAGTCTGTCTCATTAATTTTGCAGAATCTTGAATTTGGAAACCAAAGTGGTGGCCAGGCGTGGTGGCGTATGCCTATAATTCCATCACTGGGGAGGCTGAGGCAGGAAGACTGCTGTGAGTTTGAGGATAGCCTGGGCTACAAAGTGAGTTCAAGTCAGCCTGAACTGCATAGTGAGACCCTGTCTCAAAAAGACAAGAAAGAGAAAGAACGAAAGATCAAAGTGACCTTTATTTCATTTATTGTAGTAACTCAGAGCCTGAAATATAAATAAATTTCCATCTGGGTCTGTGCTCCTAGCTGTGGGTGACCCCCACTTTGACAACCCTGAAAGTGCTGGCAATCCTAGAAAGCCTTAAGTTCTGTGAGGCAGAAGAGATGCAGAATAGCAGGGTGGCCACACCTGGGGCCTGAAGACATTTCCTCTGTCATTAAAAATTGGAATTCACTCTTACAAATCAGCAGGTTCATGACCATTTCATAAAGAGAGGAACAGAATCAATTAATTTGTGTGTTATTTTGCCATTTTTAAATACCAGAATTATTGATCCCAAATTACTAATATACACAAATCAATGCACGACACTTAAGAGATTAACTCCAGGAAAATGTACAATAAAATCAAATAAAGTAGAGACCAAATTCAGTTGTGTTCAAAGATAATAATCACAGTGGTAAGTTTGTAACATTAGCAATTCCCTAGTTTTAAAAAGATTTTAAAAGCCAAATCATTCTGCCCCATACTCTAGGCCATGACAGGCCAAAGACCAGTACTCCAGGACCTCCCCCGCCCGACCGCAGGGCCCCCGCAGCGCTATGAGTCAGAATGAAGTGCTGAGGGACAGAGATAACGAGGTCCACGCAAGATCTGCAGCCATGAGACCAAGACTCAAAACTGTCTACAAAAATGGAGAGCTGTAACCCACTCGGGCTGGAAGACCTGATGTCACGTATGAGTCAATAATAACTCATGTCCATTTCCCCAGCTTGATTTATGAAATAAGTATAATCCCAATCGAAATCCCAGCAAGCTTTTCTGTAATTATCAACAAGTGTATTCTAAAATTCATATGGTGCCAAGAGCATAGCTCAGTGGTAGAATATTTGGCTATGCACAAGGTCCTGGATTTGATCCCCAGTACCACCACCACCAAATAATAATAATAATTTTAAAAATTCATAGGGAAGGGCAAAACACTTCTGATAAAAAAGAGGAAGTTGAAGTTATTCAAAGCGGAAAGACTCACTACACAGCTACATCCATAAAGGCAATGTGGCCAAAACCAGGCATGGTGGTGCACACCTGTAAATTCCGGCACCCTGGAGACTGAGGCAGGAGGTTCACCATGAGCCAGCCTGGACTACATAGTGAGACCCTCAAACAAAAAGATAATGTGGCAAAACAGTGGACTTAAACACTGATGCAACAGAATAGAAAAACCAGAAACAGATCCACAAAATTAGAGTCACCTGATACTAGACAAAGGAAGAAGGAAAATCTTTTCAACAAACGGTGCTGGAAATGCTTTGGGATTCAAATGTAAAGCAAACAGACTCAAATTTAAACTCTGAATCTTTCTTCTAAACGCACTCCAAATATTCCCGCATCCTGGAGGATGAGACCATCATCGGCTCATGCAAAACCGGGAGTCACATCTGACTCGCTTTCCACTCAGTCCCAGCCCAGCCAGTTATCACACTGTGCTGAATCACACAGCCAGCCCTCCCTGGCCACCCCTGCGGCCTCTGCCCCAGCTCAGCTCTGTGTTCCTTGAACCTCATTTCCTGCCAAAACTGCCTGAGGAGAAATGCAGCTGGAGGTACTGGAGAGAACCCTGGCTTCCCCAAACACCATCCGCAAAAGTGGTGCCTTTCCCAAGGTGTTTAAAAAAACACGTAACATGGTGATTTTTATGATTATGATGAAAAGATGTTATATTTCACCATGTCAAAAGAAGACCCACAGCCAGGTATGGTGGCACATGCCTAAAATCCCAGTACTCAAGAGGCTGAGGCAGGAGTATTACCATGAGTTCAAGGTCAGCCTGGGCTACATAGTGAGTTCAAGGCCAGGCTGAACTACATAGCAAAGTCCTGTCTCAAAAATAAAACAGACCTGTAAGTCGTGTAGACAATTCTGGCAAAAGGTGAAACAGTTTTGTCCTGCCCCACATCTCTGGCGCTGGTGCAGTCTCCATTCCCTGTGTGGCCCTGGGCTTTGACCGCCTCGCTCTTGTTAGAACCTAAACGGGCCTTTGCACAGTCACCTTTCTGAATCGCAGAACTGGCCGTGTCATTGTGCTGCGTCAAAGGGCAAGGCCCTCTCGGGGCACATGGGAGCTGGGGCTGTTTCCGCCCCGCAGGGCCCGGGTGGTTTCCTCTCAGCACTTTCCACCCTCGTGGTTTCTACTCTGACTGTACGGAGTAACAGCCCTCGGAACCTGCGCCTGCTCTGGGGCCTCCTCCGGACTCCTCCGTGACACTGTCACTCCTTCAGCCTCTCTAAGCAGGGACTGCAAAGGCAGCATTGCATGCTCGGAATTGCACACTAAGTTACACGCTCAGCATCACACACGCAGCATTACACACTCGGTGTCACATGCTCGGAGTCATATAGCTGGAATTACACACTCAGCGTTACACGCTCAGGAGAGCGCGTGCAGGGCACTGAACCCTCAGTTGGACCCTGCCACACATCAGCGGCTCACTGGGGGCAGTCGGGGACCTGCTGTGGCCCTCAGGCCTCTTTTACTCACCTTTTTGAAGTTTCAATGACAACTGCTTGTCTTTGAGGAACGGCCTAAATCACAGCTGAACGATTTAACCATACGAATCTATCCGACCCGATGCAGCCTGAAATGAGATCTGGGTGGTGCGTCCCCAGAACATTTCAGGACCGCCGGCCACCCTTGAGGACCTGTGCAGCTCTCCTTTAATCCTGCAAGGCCCTGGGCAGGCTGTGGCAAGAGTCTGCCATCCTGCACGGTCAGAGCAGCTCAGAGAAAGCTGGACGGGCACCGGCCAGCCAGTCCAGGTCCGCAGCGTGCCTGCGAGCACAGCACAGACCCTCTCACGGTCACCAGCTGACAGTGGCTCTGAGCGATCAGGGCCCAGTGTTTGCGCTGCTGTTTGGGCTCTTTCTCTCCCCAGCCACTCACATGCGTTCTCCTTCGCCGTTAGATTTAGGGCATGCCTGCAGGTGGCCAACTTTGCGGTTCTTACCGGGGTACTTAGCCCTCGGTCCTTCTCTGACTCCTTGCCTTTTCTCTCAGCTAGGACTCCCTGCTCCGTGTTCCCAAAGGACTCGTGCCAGGGTGACAAGGCTTTGAGCACTGCGCTCTAATCAGGTGTCAGACATCTGCCTGTCTCACCGATGGTGAACGCTCTGACAATAGGACCCATTTATTTGTGTGCATGTGTTCAGAGCCTAGCCAGCCCTGGCACGGAATAGACAATCACTGAGTCTTTGGTAACTGGATGAATAAAGGGAGAAAATACATTTCATTGGTTAGGGAACTCGAAGAAATATTGCTTTATTGACTTGGCAGCTTCTGAGCTGCTAGAAAGATAGTATTATATAAAAAATGTATTAGAAGAAACTGGTTAGTAAGCTTTTAAAGAGCTGTTTGCTTGGAAGACAACTCACATTTGGCCATGACTTCTGAGATTGGTAAAATTTGTATCTCTAGATGTTTGTAAGTCCATTTATCTAAAATGAGCAACCGAAAATATCTTAACATTTGTAGATTTCTTTGATAAATCTAATACATCAAAACTTTAGTTTTACAAATATCTTAAAGACTTTGAAAAAATAGCTTCATATATTTTCAACTATGTTTGATACTTCATATTCTAGTTTTAGTACTATGTAGTTTTGTTCCCCCTTGGAAAAGTTGAAAAAATGGTGTATGTTTTGCAACACTTTGTCACATTTGCACTCTCCTCTCTGTCTCTGTCTGTCCTTATCTTCACTAGTATTCTAATATTTATTGGACTACTTGTAACTATGTAGTTAAATTGAGAAATATTGCTCCCTGTGGTTCCAGAAAGCCTCTCAAATCTCTCTGTCTCTGCCTCTCTCTGTCTCTGTCTCTCTGTCTCTCTCCCTCCCTCTCTCTTTTCCTGGGAATTAAACCTAGGATACTGAGCATGCTAGCAAGCATTCTACCACTCAGCTACATGCCCAGCCCAGAAAGTCTGTGTGTGCTGGCGTATACTGTACAGAATACATGTACAAACACAAATATTTTTGCCAAACAATTTGCAAGTTACAAATATCAAGCCACTATCACTAAGCCTCTAAATATTTTAGTACATACCTCCTATTGATAAGAACATTTCCTATATAATTTCTAAGAAATGTAATTAAATAATATCTAAAATTCAGTCTATACTCACTAAGTCTCTAAGTTGTGCATAAAATACCTGTTTGTTGTGTCAGTGATTCCAATCAGGCTTTGAATACTTCACTTCCAAATGCTTCACCTTTGAAGGAAGGTGGCACATCCTCCGGGGTTAGGACAGCGGATTCCAGGTGGACAGACTATGTGACTGGAGTTCATGGTGGAGACAGCTCTGAGGGCCTGGCACAACGCTCGGATGCCTCTCCTGGGACCACGGCTGAATGCCCACCGGACTAAACAGACTTCGAGGACACAGGCACTACAGGAGCACTGAAAAAGGGGTTTAAAGGGTTCAAAAGGAAGAAAGGAAAGAAGCAAAAAATGAAGGAAGGGAAAGAGGCATCAAGGGAGAAGAAAAAAAGAGAGAAAACCAATGAGTGGCAAAGTGCCCAGTGAAAGGAAATCAGAAATTGCTGGAGAGTCAGTGTTTTCCTGAGCCTAGAATGCAGATTGGACCCCCCTCATTTTCCTGCATCTAGGGTTTCTGAGACTGTGTCCAGGCCTGGTTGACTGTGACGCTGGCCTTTGAAAACGCAACCTGGCCTGATCCGGGGACTTGGGACCAACCAGGGACAAGCTGGGACGCTGGATGGGACCGTTGGCTGTGACCATGACGTGAGCTGTGCTTGCTTCTCAAAGGCCTCAGCAGAGGGGGGCTGTCAGCCAGGACAGTGTCTAAGTAAATTCACAATTAAAAAAACTAAACCTGAGTCCCGATGTAGTGAGATGGGTGGTGGCCAGTCTCTGGCACACTCAAGGCCACTGCAATTCCAACTGACCCCCAGGGGTCAAGCCTTGATTTGGAGGCAGGAAGTTTCTTAACACAAAGCACGCATCTCGGGATAGCTTTGCCCTACCTAGATCTGAACTAAGAGATTGTGGGACACTGCACCACCCGCCAACCTTTGTAACTGCATCTCCCTCTAAATATGTTGCACACCCCTATTCCATGCAAAAAGAAGTCACCTCGTGTGTAGTCCTAAACGTGTAGATGACTAAAAATTCATAAAACATGACAGGTACAAAGGACTCAATGCTTAGTTTTTCAACCAAGCAATTCTGAATATTGAGACAGAGTCTCTCTGTGCAGTTCAGGCTGGCCTTGAACTCACTATGTAGCCCCTGCAGGTGTCAAACTTGTGTTGATCCTCCTTCCTCAGCCTCTGAGTGCTGGGATTACAAGCCTGCACCACCGCCCCCAGCTAACAATATTCTTAAATCACAGTATCGTACTAATATTTACAGTACTTACTTGTAACTGTGAAGTTAAACTGGGGAGTGACGTCCCCTGTGGTTCCAGAAATACTTTAAAAGTAACGCAAATTACAATGCGCTCTGGAGAGAATTATGAAAATATTAATTAAAATCAACTTGGCCTACTTTTCATAGTTTCTCTAGAATTGAAAAGGATAAGGATGACAAAATTGACATATTTGCAAAATATGACAGTTCTGCTAAGAATTTTCAGAAGAGACAATTTTTACCACGAAAATCACATTATACTTTTCCTTAGAGCCACAAGGACCTCAGGTGCATTGATGAAATATGAGGGAAACAGGCAATTTCTGACAGTGAGACTCTGCCACATTTTATCTCCCACGATGCTGTCTATCTCGTTTTCTTTAACGTGCGCACGAAGATGTGTTCGCCCAGACGAGAGCCACACACACGATTTAAAGGAGAAAATTGCTCCATTGTGAATCTGTCTCCCAAATGATTCATAAACATCAAAAACCATTTAAATAAAGCTCTAACTTAAAACACCACGAAATTAGGCCCCAATTATGCATTCAGCAGTAAGACAAACTGGAGGAGAATGAAGAGATCCAAAGTTTCGTTTTGGGCTGGGGTTGTGGCTCAGTGGAAGAGGACCTGCCTAGCGAGTGTGAGGCACTGGGGAAGAAAAGAAAACGCATACAGATAGACACAGGGAGGGCTAAGGCGCTCGCTACAGAGAAACTCCAACCACACATCTCTGCAGCTCTCTCTCATTTAAGGTTTAAGACGTGTGTGTGTGTGTGTGTGTGTGTGTGTGTGTGTGTGTGTGTGTCTGTCCCATGCAGAACTTCTCCGTGCTTCTCTGCAGGGTGGGAGGTGCTGTAGATCCAACCCAGGCCCTCAGAGCCGCTGGAAAAGGGCTCCGCCTCCCAGCTGGCCTCCAGCTGCTTTCTGGCTGCTGTTATTTTCCAGTCCCAGGACGGTGATGCGTCTGAATGTCATAATAATTTACTTCCTACTTATGAATTAGTTCAAGAACCAATGAAGGCTTTATGACCTAGGTATCGGGACTCATGCATCTTTCTCTATGCTTCCAGAGGCCCAAGAGAAAATCCACACGATCTCTTTGCACATGAGGACATACAAAGAGACAGCTGAGAGTCACTCCTTTCATAATGGGAGATGGTGGTCCAAAGCAAAGGATAATGTTGACACTGTAAGTAGATTTTAAGTGCTACAGAAGGCTATTTTTTAGTTAGCTTTGGTTTTTATCTTTTGAGATAGGCTTCAGCCTCCCGAGTGCTGGGATTGCAGGTGTGCGCCACCAAGCCTGGTTTAAAAAGGCTCCTTAAGTTCCATAATTAATAAAATTAAAACACATTTTGTTTTTCAAACACTCCTTACCTAAAACCAAGAAGAAGTCTAAAAATCTAAAACCAAGAAGAAAAGCTCAGAAACAAACGTGATAAAAAATAAACTAATGGCAATTTTCATGGTACAATTATAGAACTTATACAGAACACCGAGTTAAATCAGCACCTACAGTAAACTCAGTATTCCAAAAAGTGTGCTTTAGCTACGACTCATCTTTTGTCAGGCAAAAATCAATTAATTTAGTAACCAAACAGCAACCAAGAAGAAATTCTTCAAGAAGAAATTCCAAGTCTTCTTGAAGAGAAATCAGTTATGTCTATCTTCATCTGCTAAGATTGCTATGTGCAGTGGGTAGCATTAAGCAGTATATACTTACTTCTAGTTCTGGAGGCTGGGAAACCTGAAAAAGGCACCTGGGGTTTGTGGGCGCACTGTGACTCACAGTGGCACCTTCTTACGGGAACCTCCCCGAGTTGGGGCGGGAGGAGAAGCAGATCTCTCAGAAGCACACAAATCCCCTTCCCGACAGCTCCGCCTCCCCAAGGCTGCCTTTCCTAACCAGGCACCCGGGTCTGAGGCCTCCAATGGATTATGTTTATTCTGGGAGGGACACAGACATTCAGACCTAGCAAAGTTATAATGTGTCCAGCTGGGTTTTAGATGACAAGTTAGTTTTTCACTTGGAAATACTGAGCTAGAGAACCAGTTAACGGTTGAGGCCTGGAAGGCCACCTCTACTCCTATGAGTAAGAGTTAAGTTTGTCTTTTCTTTCCGGCCCTTCCTCTGGGGTTGTACTCATATGTAGGGCTGGGAGCCCCACTGTTCTCTCAGAGCTGGGTGTGGTGGCACATGCCTGCAATTTTAGCACTCTGAGAGGTTGAGGCAGGAGGACTACAAATTCTAGCCCAGCTCAGGCAATTTAGTAAGATCTTGTCTCAAAATAAAAAATTTAAAAAGGATTGGGAATACAGGTCACTGGGAAGGTCCTAGGTTAACCTCCTAATACTGCAAACAAACAAACAAAAAAGGCGCCCCAAAAGGCTCATGGTGTTAAAAGCCTGGCTGCTGGCGGACTTTTGGAAAGTTTCCCCTTTTAGAGGAAGAAGTCTAACTTGGTCAGTTCACAGATAAGATTATAATTGGATGCCATTTTGGGAAACGATAGAAAGATAATGTGGGATGTACTTGAAGGGAGTGGGTCATGGGTGTGTGACTCTGGGGACAAGAGCTGGACACTAACTAGTGGCCCCTTCCAGCTCTCTTGGGCATGCTCTTTCTCTCTCTCTCTCTCCCTCTCTCCTGTCCCTGTCCCTCTCCCTCACCCTCTCCCTTCTTTTCCCTCTCCTCTCCTTCCTGGCTGCCACAAGGTGAGCAGTTTTCCTCTGACGGGCTCTTTCACTGTGATGTTTCTGTCTTGCCACAAACCTGAAAGCAATCAACCTAGATAACCGTGGACTGAGCCCCATGAGATTATAAGCCTTCCCACCCTTAAATTGTTGATCTCAGGTATTTTGTCATAGCAACAGAATGCTGATAGCACACATACAATCCTCAAGATTTTCTTTCTTCCTTTTTTTCTTTGCTTTTCTTTTCTTTTTTTAAACCTTGCTACCCACAGCCACTCTCCACCGCACATCCAGGCTTTGGCAAGTTCTTAGGACTTCATTCAGCTTGAGATAATGCCTGACCAATGTAATAGACTACATGTGTGGGAAACATTTGCACTGGGTAAGGAATGTGTCTCAAAGCTGAGTACCATTTGTGTCTGTGAGGTCATCCACTCTCCCCACCCTCATCACTGTGAAATTCAACCGTGGCCCCCGAACCACTGCTGTCCTTTTATTCTGGATTTCTCCTGCTTGCCCTGGAGCTCATTTATTTGGAAGATATTTATTGGACACCTGCTAGAAGGCCAGGCAGAGTGAACTCTGGGACTTCAGAGTAAACTCTGATCCCCATGGTTGCTTGGGGATCATCAACTAAAATCTTCATTACAAAATGATTCATATTCTGCTCATTATACCTCCACTTTGTTTAATTTTTAATTTTAAAGAAAAAGAAACAATAAAAAACAATGTTAAAAAATTTAAAAATAAGACTGTATAGGCCTCAGCAGCCTGCAAGAGAGAGACCCTGGCGTCTCGGGACCTGCACTACGCAGCGACCTGGGTTGCCGGGAGAACAAGGAGCTCCTCCCCTCTCTGGTGAGTGGCTGTGAGCCTGCTGGCAAGAGGGCTGAAACTCAAACATCTCATGTCATCCTGTCCCCTGTCCCGTGCCCCCTCCCCCCCACTTAGCAAGTGGGAGCCAGTGAACCCGACATCTTGTGAAAGACTGGCTATGTTGTTTTGTATGAACTTTCCATATACAAAGATATGGACAACCATTTGGAAGAAAACAAGAGACAATATGATAGATAGTGAAGATCTCTGGTTGTCTAGCTTTGAGATTTATGCTTTCTTATGTCCTGTTCTGTTCTGTTTTGTTGTGTTAAATTGTACCCCCTTTAAAATAAAAAAATAAAAATAAAAAAAAAGACTGTATAAAGGGTAGGCATGAACAAAATCCAAACAGCATAGGAAATGCTTTAATTTTTAAAACAAAAGGTAAATTTGAAAGTCAAAGGTTAGTTTTAACTTGTATATAATCTATCTCACAAGCCTCTTTTCTTTTCCACCCCACATCTACAATGTAATTCTCAGAGAGAAACTTCTTGTTGTTTTATAATGTATGAATGGACTGAGACTCCTGACTGTATTATCTTTTTGGTAAATGAAAAAGAAGTCCTGCCTGCTTGATAGCACAATAGCCCTGGTTTGCATAATTAAGTTTCAGTAGTCTGTTTGAT